>MCJB01039153.1:63545-117262 GCA_002018475.1 Nicotiana obtusifolia | reverse complement strand
AGAATTTTTCTTTGAGCGTAGGACCGACATAATACAAGGAAATGCTGGAACACACCAAGGAAATGATGGATCCATATTTCGGAACCAGGCCGCCGACGCAAGCAGAGCATATTGTAAATAGCAAACCGTATGCTCAACCGAGCAGAGCATATTGTATAGAGCAAGCCTCAGGCCGCGCCAATCGGAGCCATATATATATATAGCAAACCGTCTAATCAACCAAACGGAGCATGTTGTATATAGCAAGCTGCTGGCCCCACCAATTGGAGCCACGTATATAGCAAAGTCTCAGCTCAATCAATCGGAGCATCCTGTATAAATCAAGCCGTCGACTTTGCCAATCAAAGCCCTGTACATAGAAAATTGTTCGCTTCGCAAATGGGAGAGTTCTGCATCAGCACTTCGCCACATCGGAGACTACCTGTATATAGCTGCAAACCTCATCACCAATGTTCTGCTAATTGACGGCCGAAATTCAGTTCTGCAGTCAAGAGTATCTCTTGGGCATGCTCCTTATTTCTTTAATTTTATCTCGAATATTTTAACGTTTTGCTCATGCAGCTTATAGGCATGATTACATTTTCAAGTCAGAAACTCCCATCGTGCGGAGATCTTTTACATTTCAACGTAACTGCTCCCATCGTGCGAAGATACTTTACATTTCGATGCAACGGCTCCCATCAAGCAGAGATACTTTATATTTCAATTCAACTACTCCCATCACACGGAGATACATTCTACATTACAAGTCAACTACTCCTATCATGCGGAGACACTACCAACGTGAGGAGACTGAATTCTCCGCCAGCTGCGAAATGGTACACAACATGGCTAACAATCTAGTCAACTTCAAGTATCCTGTTATCCCTATCCCAAATAACAGCTAGCGGACAGTCAGGCATCATCATTCCTGCATCATTTATATAACATATTAATATATTCTACATTGCAATATATGGGTATGTGTGTATTTCATTTTTGCAGGAACAAACATCGCAAACATAGAACTTCTTCTAAGCAGAAATCTAAGCTACAACTCTACGAGGGACAACAAATCATAAGCAGGCTAAGTATCCGAGCTCAAACTCAAATACGATCAGTGGAATTGTAATTCTTCAAGTCTTTAAAATCAAGCCGCAAGTCAAAACTATCTTGCGAGCATCGCCTCCCCCAAAGCTTCAATCCATAACAACATGAGGCCTGATCCTCGTTAAGCCCGAGGTATGTAAGCAATTCAAAGCCAGATTTCGGCCCCAACTCCTCGAAATTCTCCCGGAATCTTCCTTAACTCCTAATTCTAAAACTCAAAATCTTCCTTAAACCTATATGTCATTTTTGCAATGTATGCTTGAGGTCGTGACAAAATTGGCCTTGGTTCGATTTCTTTGCCCAAAAACTCTTTCATCGTCCCCGGTCAAAGAGGGCAGCTGTTGACTGCCAATTTCGACCCTCCCTTTAAAAATTAATTTATTTATACTTAATGATTTTCAATAAATTTTTTGAAATTATCTTCTAATCAATAATACCCATTTTTTAAAAAATAAATAAATTAATAATTAATATTTTTGAAATTAATAATTTGCTATTATATAATTAAAAAATATATCATACTTACTGTTTTGAGATTATTAAACAACCTTTATATACATTACATAGGTTTTATAATTAATTTAATAAGTTATTCTTTAATTTATAGTTAATTAGTCTACCATTTCAATGATTCAAAATTAATGTCATAATTTAGAAAATAAAGTCTTTTTATGCATAATTAATTATTATAGTAATTAGTAGTGTGTTTGATAATTATAATTTCTATTACATTTTATTGAAAACTAATTAAGTTTATTTAAATTAATTATAAAAGGGTTAAAAACTAAAAAGCCTACCATTACAATTTTCTAAGTAAATAACAAGTGGCTACTCTTCAAATCACTTTCATCCCAAACGGATTTGACTCTGTCCAAACAATCCCATCTCCTCCACTTTGGCAATCCAAGCCACCTTCTCTAAGCCAATCAAACTCTGCCACGTTACCCCTCTCTATCACTCACACAAGAAACACATTTAATCTGGGCCGTCCGTCTACTTGATCAACTGTCCACATTACATCTCTTTTTCTTTAAATTTTAAATGTATTTTCAGATGCAATCTCAACCGTCGAAGTCCAGAGATCGAACGACCCATATATTTCCCCAATTTAAAATGTTAAAGTCCGAATTATCAAGGCTGTTGATCTAAAGATCCAATGGCCCAGATCTCTCTCATCCGTCTTATCCCTAGAGACGACTAACCCCAACCGCAAAACCCTAATCAATTCTGCTAAGACCCTGCCGCCCCCCTTTCCCCTTCCTCTCTCTATTTTCTTAACTCACCATGCTCAAATCAGTCACATACCTTGCACAAATTTGTCCAAGGGCACCAATCAAACAGAAAGTTATTTTCTTTGTCTTCCCTATCAGCGATTGTGACCGGTTCTTTCCCCATTTCATCATTCGAAATTTAAACTCCCAAATCCAAGGCCCTAGACCAAACAATGCAAGATCAAGTCTTCAGTGACCCTCCCATGTTTGGTTAAATCTGTGGCATGCATGGGCGTTTCTCAGTGCTGTTATGATTGTTCTTGGTCCAGAGGTTGCTTTTCTTGATGTTTGGACATTGATGCTCTTACCCAATGGGTCTTGAATTTAACGATAAAATCCTCCTCTCAAGCAAAAACTTCTTCATTATTTTCCTTCTGTCTCATTAGATTTTCCTTGATTTTGCTCATATCACCACCCCTTCGTCATCTTCCACTACCAATCTGAATCTGTTGAACCCTAAGGCCTCCATGGCCACTATAAACTGGGGCTTTTAATGCTCTCTCCTAACACAAGAGAACATACATATGAAATCACTGAAAAACAATCATTTTCAAGTCTTGAGTAGCAAAAAATTGAGTTGGGTTTCTTTCTAACTAGTTTATGATTCTTTTCGATTTTGAGCATTACAGTGGTAAGAGTTTGGGTCTTGGATTCTTAATGGCTGGATAGAGCTCTCGTTTTGTTTTCTGCCCAAAAGTAGGTCAGTGAACCTCAACCTTCTTCCTCTTTTAATTGTTAATTACAAGCATGTTTGTTCTGTTGACTTTTGTAAAATGACTCTATCTCCAATATGTTATGGTTGATTATCTCTATGTGTTTGCTATTAATCTATAACTAATCAATGGATTCTGGAATCATAAGTTCCTTAATGTGCTGAGATTAGAACCATGTATTGATTTGTTATTCTAGTAATCCTGATGAACATTTTTGATAACTTATATGTATTATTAAACTCTTGAGAATAACAAAAGAACTTTCAAACGACTTTAATAGTTGGTTTAATCTCCTGATGTTCTCTTGGAGCTCTCATGTGTATTATGACTTAGTGTTATTGGCATGATTCACTTGGTATCTGGCCTAGTTGGGTAGAATGTATGATGTTAATTATAGGGTTGTCACTTGACCTAAGCATGGTAGTTTCAATGCTTGAACTGTCTCTCCTTTTAGATGTATTCTTCGATGTTCTGTAACTCTAGAAAATCAGTGTAAGACCTCCTGTCAGCTCCCATAACAGTTTTATCACCTATGTGAACTTCACTACATGATATAATGCCTTAAAGTAATTACATAAAGCTCTGAGGAGTCTATGCATTTTAGTTTTGCCTTCTACTCTCTACTTAGTTTAAATCATGTCTATAAACCTAGTTAAAATTGCACCTGTTACTATTGCATGCCATATAATAGAACCATGTGTTGCAGGACTTCATATAATCTACTTAGCTCATAACTGAAATACGCTTGCCTGGTGTAAATTTTCACTATTCAGGACCAACTATGATAGCCGTGTTAGTCTAATTCCATGTTTAGTACTCAGTCATGTTATAATATTGTAGTATTAGTTAGAATATAGCATGTACACATTTGAATGTCACCCATGAGGAGTTCTGTACTCATCCCTGTCTTAAAGGAAACTGATGTTTGTATATCATGTTTGTGACTGTGTTTCCAGGTCATTGAAATTTACTAAGTTCACTAAAGCTTACCCACAGACTTAGGAAACCCCCTGTGATGTTTATCTATCCCGTTAGAATGTAGGAATGTACAGTTAACTCTTAATCAACCTAGATTGAATGAAGATCTCTTTAGAGATCACTTGCTAATGTTTCTGCCTGCCCCTGTTTTCTTAAGAACTTTGAAGTGGATTGTTAATTTCCTCACTTAGTAAAAGGTGGAGTATTAGTCTGTATATAGATTTTCATTAAGTATATATGATTAATTACATAATTATAGTTAATGATCTTTCATAAACATGATCCCGCTAATTGGATTATTGAGAGTAATACACCTGATATCTCCTCTACTCCTTTGAACTACACGCCTTACCTATTCTGAGTCCTTAAATTCGCGTGTTGCTGTTTTCTCATTGTTTGTTAGCACTTATAATTGATCCTGTTTGAGTGCTCATAAGCTTGAGAGTATATTATAGTACTACATGCTTGTGTGCAAATCATGAGACATCTGATGATGCTTTGGTGTTCTAGATAGTTACGGAAATACACTTTCATTGTGTATAATCACAAATGTGGTATTGGAGTTCATATTGAGCACCTCATTAGCACCTAAACCTATAGAGAAGAGTAAGTGTGAGTACTTAGGGATATTTGAGAGTAGAATTTAGTTCTTGATTGAGCTACTCTTCCTGACACAAGCACTGCTTGAGGTCCTTGAGACCCTTTTGAAGTTTAAAGTTCTAGGGATCCAAAGGATACCTTGGACATGAATGGAATTCTACCCTAAGCCTTTAATCTATTGACATTTGTTAATCTCCTTAGGTTTAGTGTTTAATGACAACAAAGGTTTTCATTGTAAATTACTTTAGTATGTGTGACTTTATACTAATTTTGCATTCTTGATTACTGTTGATTTTTATAGTTTATCTTGGACCTATGTTGGTGTTACTTACGCATAATTATGTATATTGGGCCACATATCTAATGACTTTCTCTTTCTTTTTGTACATATATTTAAATTGGTCCTAACGAGTTCTCAAAGAACTCAGGCCCAAGCTCTTTGCCTGAACCTTTTGGAGTGTGAAGCTGTTGATGTCCGTCTTCGCTATCTGTTGGGCTTACCTTCCTTCAAGCCCAAATCCAGAGTCCACCTATTTCTCCAATCTCTTTAAGTTTATTGATTGTTCTCATATGTATATAACACTGATGATATTTGATACTTTACTTTATATCTTTGAATTATATTAACAACCTAGGCAAGCCCTAAGGATGTAGGAAAGATAGAAGAAGCAGTAAGACGTAGTAATAAATAATTCTAATTTGTTAATCATTCCTACTATTCCATTCTTAACTTTTACTAATGAATTTTATGAAGCTTTGGAACTAAGACAAATTTGTAAAGTCAACAGCTTTCTATTAAAAACAAGCAGAAATAGGCACGAACCAAAAAATAATTTTCGAAGTTGGCTATCTCTGTGAGTCAAACACAACTGCAAGTAAGAGCTTTTAAATGGTTTAAATTCGAGTATAAATTTGAGGATCAATCTTCAAGGTATACCTAAAGCCTACTTTTTTAAACACCATTTACTTTGCTAGAATTATACAAGTAGCCATACCAAAGATAAAGTATTTTTAAAACTTTGCCATATTTTACAAATTTTTGCAAATATAAGTACTATAGTTAAGTTTCCGAAGTACTTTCAATTATGAAGATTTTTCTCAAAGGCTTTTATAAGTGAAACCTATCCTCTTTTAAAATACATATACTATTAACTACCGGCTCATCTGACTGGCCAACAGTGGTAGTAGGCTAAGTGCTCTTCTTTGGGTTCCTCGGGTCTTGCAACTTGTACCACTCAAAGGGACCAGTCGGCTTGAACTTTGCGTCAAATGGCTTGCACTCCACCTTGGCATCAACCAAATACTTAGTGATGGTGCTAGGGTAGTACCCTGCTGTGCCACAAATGAGATGTTGGCCGACATTAGAGCACCCACATTGATTATGTACTCGGCCATGATAGAGGCTACCAACACTGCTTTTGCCAACGACAAGTTGTTCTCATTCAGGCATGGGTTGAGTGTGCTGCACATAGATGTCTGCTTCATTTTTGCCTCAAAGCTCAGAGTGTTGCGGAGGATTTGCACCCTGTCACCTATCCAATGGAGAGTATTTCCAGGTGAAATAATATCAGCAAGCCACGGTCTAACCTCCTCCTTCTCAGCAACTTTGCCAAATATTCCTTTGGCTTCACATCATCAAACTACGCATTCAAAGTGTATTGATCAAATTTAATTTCAGGTTGCACACTTTGGTGATATTTGTCCCTTTGAGAATATGTTTCGTGTTGGCATAGAATTTCCGAACAATTCACATCCACCAGCTTCTCAGTAAACTGCATCCACCCCTTCTCTTTGTAAACTGCTCTAAGATGGTGGGGTTGTATTTTGTCTAAGTCTTTGAGGAAGAATTGTCATTCGTGAGTTAGGGATCTCTCCTTCCACCACATCCAGAAGTCTGTGTATGCTTTCAAACTCAAGAACCGGTCTTCCTAGACGACCTTCTTCTTAGTCCGAGCCATACCTACCTGTGCACTTGATCCCCCTCTCCAATCATCTGAAGCATCATCTAAATCAGAGTCCGGAGCAGCAGCGTTGGACTCATGACTGGTACTAGCTGAGCCCTAGGAGGTACTGTGAGATGAGAAAGGTACATCTAGAGGCTCAGATTGCCCTTGCGGTCTAGATTGCTCTTCGTTGTGTCCTTCAGGTAGAGACACAGAGTTCCCTTCCGAGGCCTCCCTAGATTGGGCATAAGAACTCGACTCTGAGAGGCTTCTACCTCTCCACCAGCCTGCAGTGGTTTTCTTTGTAATAGCCCTTTGCACACTCGGGTGCATGGCACCTCTACCACTGTCTTTTCCTGATGCTCCCCTTCTTTTTGAAGATTCTCCTCGTCCTCTTGATCGCACCATTGTCTGTATATGCACAAAGAGATTTGTCAATTAATATAGATGTTGTAAAATAGTTAAGAGTCATATAAGCATTTGAGGACACCAAGAAGCAATAAGGTTTCTAGTTTGCAGTATGCAGTAGATAGGTTACAATTGCAGTCCACACATTTTGGAGTGCGGTTCGCAAAGTGAAAGGGCGGACCGCATAATTCCAACTGCAGGCCACACTTCAGCACAGTTGTGCCAGGTCCTCAATGAAAGGTCTTTAATGGACAGAACGACCTCATTTTGCGGCTGCAGAATTCATCTGCAGTCTGCACAAAATTTTTTGCGGTCTGCACTTGAGTAGCTCGGAGAGTAGGTGCTCTGATTATCAGTGCCCACCTCCCTTTACGGCTGCATAATTTAATCCGCGATTCGCATAATTAAAGTGTGGCCACACAATCAACTAGCCTTGGAAGTTATTCAAACAGAAGACTACTGACCGCACAATTTCAAGTGCGGTCCACACAGTCAAGAGCAAGAAAGGCTACAGGTCTTTTGTACCTAGGTTAAGCAAATATGTGTGCAATTCCATTGGGAAACATGGCAAAGGCGTGATTAGCAACAACCTAATCCTATATAAGCTTGATTTGATAGATACCTTAATGTTAAACTACCCCACATGGACACATTAAAGGAATGCAATAATAGATGGCCTAAAAAGAATTTAAAAAGCCAAAATAAATTCAAAAATAGAAACAACAAGATTTGAAGTGATGCTTGTCGGAGTGTGCTAGTGTGGTAAGATCGATGGAAGCGTAATATTCTGCTTGTGATGACAAAATATAGGTAGGATGCCTCTTAGAGTAACAGTATGAGAGTAGAGATTATGAAAAGTGTAAGAGGATGAGGTACTATTCTATTTATACTCTACTGAAAGTAAGGGTTTAAAGAGGCGAGTGTGCCCGTACAATTCCAAGTGCAGTTCACGCTCTGTTACCTGGGCAGCCATGAAGCACGTAGTTGTGCAGTTCGCACTTTTTCAAGTGCGGCCGCACTTCTAACATTTTAGTACAACCACTTCTCTGATAGTGTGACATAAACCTAAAACTAAAGAGTAAATTAATGTGGCTTCTCTAATTGTAGTCATAAATTACCCAAAATAGCTAAGTCTAACCACTCACAGCTGCTACAGTATAAAAGTTATCCTAAAAAAGTATTTCTCAGCTATATATAGTGCTATGATTTGTTGATAAAAATGCCCTTTGGAAGGTTTTGCGGCCGCATAATTCATCTGCAGTCTGCGCCTCAGTTTATTGCGCTTGCAGCGCTTGTCAATTGGAGGAATTCTGCGTCCGCGTATAAACTTCTGTGGTCGCACTTTAGCTTCTACGGCCGCATAATTTGGCTGCGGACTGCATTTTAAGGAGGCTTCAAATTTATTCTATTGCATCTTCTTATGATCTCTCAATCTTATCAGTGTGAGCTTCAAATGCGATCGCATATTTTGGTGTGCGGATCGCGATGCTATTAAAAATACTCTGAAGCTTCAGGGCTTAATCTGCGGTCGCACTTCTTTTTCTACGGGCCACAATCTTCATTTTCATGTGCAGAATAAATTTTGCGGGGCACACAACTCTAACACAAATTGACTATACAGCTTAACTTTCCTTTGTTTTTCCTCTTGAATCAGAATGGAGAAAGCCTGCGCAATACTAGGCAAGGGATTCATCATTAGAATGCTTCCTCTCAATACCGTGTATATCTCGTTTAATCCCATTAGAAATTGAATCAACCTTCTGTCCTGTTTTGCCTTGTGCATATTGGCGTTGGCTTCGCAGGTACATGTGCAATTGCACTGAGCATGTTCGTTCAAAGTGTTCAGTTTTTCCCAAAGTTTTTTCACTTTGGTGTAGTATCTAGTGATGTCAAGGATTACTTGACTTAGATAATTAATCTCCTTTTAAAGTTGATACAGTTTGTCACCATTTATTTTATCGTACTTATCCTCTAACTCTTGCCACCATTTCTTAGCATCTCTTACGTACTGTAGGTTATCAGCTAAATCTTTCGATAGTGAATTTAGGAACCACAAAGTTACCCCATATAATCGCATCGTTCCCGCTGATCAAAAGTGCTTCTGGTTTCTTATATTTTTTAGTGATAAATCCACCCTTATTCTTCTTTGAGAAAGCTCTGGGCACTCCTTTTCTCCGGGATCTATAGCCCGTTTCATCAAGCGCTAATATTACGAGCATCGTTCTGGCGCTTGCCCGACGGGTGCATATACAAAGGGCTAATTGAATCTACATTATCTTTGTTTCCTGCCATGGATTTAGTTGTCGAACGCAGAAATTGTAGTTAATCAATGAATTACAGAAGGTAAATCAGCCTTTCCGTCGAGCTCCAACCGGAAATCGATTCTGAAAAAGTCCGATCCGCTATTCCAAATCGAATGAACTTAGGGGAGAAATAACGAAAAATTGACTGACCAGGTTAAAACAGAGAAATTGACAGAAGAAATGGAGCTCTAATGGTGAATCTGAGCAAGTTACGGAGAGAAGCTTCGAGAATCAGTAAGAAGCAAAAAATAAATTGATTTGCTTAATGACAAAAGTAACGAGGTCCTTAATTTTTTCAAATACTTGTGCCCACATACAATTGGCACCAACTAATAACCAACTAACAACTTCCTAACTACCTTCTTGGAATACTAACCTACTTTTGTGTTACATTTAGCTGTGGCTAACCATACCAATGGCTACTGAAAGATAAAGGAACAAAGCATATAATAATCTCAACACGCAACTTCTAATGCAGTCCATTTTTTCTCTATTACACAGATATGTTGCAGGCAACACATATTCTGGAGTAGAGATTAAAAAGTTGAATTGAATCTTTCAACGCACTTGTATTTCCGATATGGAACATTTCTAATTCAACTTAGTACGTACTTGAACCTTAATACTATGTGATTTAATTAATGTAGTTTCGATAATCTTTTGTGGAAGGTCTTTAATTCGTTTTCCAGTGTTTAGGAGATTTTTACGAGAGAACTTACGACATGCATAAAGAATGACGGAAAGCAAATATATAGTAGACGGAGTATTTGTCATCCGAAAAACAAACATTATAAATGAGAAAAATGCAGATCCATTAAATTTTATCCTAACTAATGTAGCAGCATGCCTTCAATTATTAAATGCGTGGCGACATGTAAAGAGAAGACATTTGAATTATTTAGTGTTTTTGTCTCTGTCAAAAGTCACCTCAAATATAGATTTCCTCTTTGTTTAGCTTATAAGTTTCATTGTTTGGGAATAATTATGGACCCACCCAATGAATGAATACAAAGGGCTTTGACACATGGCAAATAATTACTGCTTCTTAATTAACTTGCATGTCACCGTTTTTATTCGATAATAGTCCCGATGATAAACAACTCAGATTCTTACTTTTTTTGTCTCGACGAATTAACGAAGAATATTATAGAAATTTAAAATAGAATATTCAAGAATTATCGCCTTGAAATCGGATGGATCATGCATGAATTTCGCCTTGAAAATCCCAATGTACCACCTAAGATAATTTTCGGGTCTTTCTTCTCATGGAACATTTTGCTTTCAAATCGACTAAGTTTTATCTGGTTTAAAATATTTTTACAGGCTTAGTTTTATTGATATTATACACGTAATTTTCCCAATTGCCAGCTCATATTTCATTTAAATACTTACTTATACTTGTATATCTCTCTCTCTCTCTATATATATATAATATATGTTTATTTATTCTTTTAAATTTCCATAGGTTGGTTATTTGTCCTTTCATTTACTTTCAAAATATTGAACGATCAAAGGAGAAGTGTAAACATTGATAAGTAGGGTTTGGACAGTATTTCACTTGAAGTAGAAAATATATTTAAGTTGATTAAAATAGTTGAAATAAGTTTGGTGAAAGTTGATCCAGAGTTTTGATGCCGGAAGTTGAAAAATTATTATATTGAGAAGTGACTAATTAAGTTTTTTGCTGGAAACTTCTTAGAAAGATCCTAGTTCAAACGCCAATTGGAACAATGTATAATAGGAGAAAATAGTAAAGGCTGCGTGCTGGTTAGATTTCAGCTACATGGGAGTAAATCCAAAATTGTTTCCTAACTTAGTAAAAGACCTAACAACATTACTAAATTTGGGTGATCTGATGTAGTATTTTAGTTGTCATGAAATTAAAGGCTCGCAAATATAATCAATTCATTAGCTTCTAATATCAAGTATGGCTTTGCACTTAAAGAATCTTCAACATCAGAAAGTACTGTTACAAATTTTCTTTGTTATGATTTCTCTAGCTGGTCTAGTAAGTCACCAATTTACAGATGATTGATTCAACCTCTAATAAAACAAATATAGCTTGGTTATATATTTTATTTCTTCGACAGGTTTAAAATTGAGCATAATGACCTTATTATTCCCATTGAGAGAGAACTTACCATTCATTTTTCGGGGAACTTTAGAATGAACAAATTCAAGCAATTTCTAATTTTACTATTTTCAATTCCATATGCTAGCGCCTGCAATTCCACTTTGGCCCAAAGAATCAACCTTAAGAATCTGCTTTATTTGCATCAATCTAGCACGGTTTAAATTAGTTGTGATTGTTTGTTGATGATAGAATTTGAGGTGTGTCATTGTCTATGAGGAATCCGAAATATGATAGGCTTCAATCAGTGCTCACGTGTGTATCTCTTAATAATTGAGTGTTTTTTAAAATTTAAGTGACGAATGTTGTCTTCCTAGAAAGTTTTTACGCTTATTTTATAAGAAGAGTGTTGGTACTTTATTCAAAAATTAGATTTTGTATATCGATTTCAGAAACTCCGCTTACATTATTAATTTGTGCAACATTGGACTCCTACTTGACTGACAACGACGTATGTACATTATCATGAGTCAATTTCGTTATATATAACCGTCGTAATCAACCACGTAATTTCGATTTTCATCACAACCCTTGAGCTTAATTTTGCCGGGAGACTCTCCCCCACTTCTCTGCATAACGTGTAGCACTAAAATGACTTGTTTAATACCGTGGCCTACTATAGAGCTGAAAAATAAATGCTTTTGTACAACCTTGGTTACACTATACGGAACACTAGTGTGCCTCAACATGCATGCTAGATGAGGATTAATAGTACTATGAATGATCTAATTTGTTGTGAAAAATCATTGCTGAGGTCTTTAATTTGTCTGCTGGGAGATTATTTCTATATTTCTAGACCTCGAATAGTTTCATTAGCCTTCCTCAATTTGCATGCATAGTCTTGTCCTTTTTGCGGAAAGTTTTTATGAGAAAATTTATAAAAATGTGAAATCGTGCCTTAAAACTCATTTGAGTTGACTACGGTCAACGTTTTGTGTAAACGGATCCAGATCAGTGTTTTGACGGTTCCAGTGGGTACAGACCGTGATTTGGGACTGGGACGTATGCCCGGAATCGAATTCGGAAGTCCCTAACAAGATTTAACGTAATTTGTTGAAAACTAGCAATTTAAAGGTATAAAGAAGTCCTAAGTTTGACCGTAGGTTGACTTTGTTGCTACCTGGTTCAGATTCCTATTCTGGAACCTGGTATAGGTTCATTTCAGTATTTATGACTTGTCTACAAAATTATGCAAAACAGAGTTGATTTGACGTGATTCGGACGTCCGGTTGTAAAAATTTCATGGTCTTGAGTTTCTTTGAAAATTTCAATTATTTTGGTGTCCGATTCGTGGTTCTACGTGTTATTTTGATGTTTTGATAGCGGGAGTCTGTATGATGTTATTACACTTATGTATATATTTGGTTTGGAGCCCGAGGGGCTTGGGTGAGTTTCTGATAGGCTACAGATGATTCTGAACTTAGAAATTTTTGGTTTGGAAGTTTGTTGTTACCTGGTGAGTACTTCTTCGCGATCGTGAAGAGTAACCTGCACTGGATATGGATTTACCTTATGTAAACACGGGGAACAAGTCATGAACGTGAAGCTTTGGGGGGCTTACCCTTCGCAAACGCGACCACCTATACGAGCACGCGAAGGTTTATGGGATTCTGGGGCGGAGCTGGGCTAGTGTTTTACGCGAACGCAATCGTTAGGTTGCGAACGCGATGGCCAGGGGAAAGAGTCATCGCGAACATGAAGGTCATTTGGGCCAGTGCTTCGCGATCGCATCTGGTCCTTCGTGAACGCGATGAAGACCTGGCGTCGTGATTTAAAATGTCCCAAAGATAGGATTTTCCTTATTTTTCACCATCTTCTTATTAGAGCTCGGCCTAGAGGCGATTTTGAAGAGAAATTTTATCACCATTTCATAAGTTAGTGTAATCGAACTCATTTTCTTCCATTTCCATCAACACCTATTGATTTCTAACCTTAATCTATGTATGTTCTTTCAAGGTAGAAAATCAGGGATTTGGGAAGAATTGGGGGGATTTTATAAAATTGAGATTTAGACCTTAAATTGAGATCGGATTTCGAAACCAATTACATAATCGGGCTCGGGGGTGAATGGGTAATTGGATTTTGGTCCGAATCTCAGGTTTTGACCAAGCGAGTTCGGCGTTGACTTTTTGAAAAAAATGTAAAGATCTTAACTTTATGTATTGTAATTGATTTCTCTAGTATTATTTGATGTTATTGAGTCAATTTTGGTTGGATTCAATTGATTTGGAGGCGGATTTTAGAGGAAAGGCCCCGGTTGAGCTTTGATTCACTTGCAGAGCGAGGTAAGTGTTAGGTTTAACTTTGATTTGAGGGAATTAGGAACCCTTGAGCTATGTGTTATGTGAAATATATGTGTAGCGGCGTATATGCAAGGTGACGAGTGTATATACGCCGATAAAATAATTATTTTCACGCTTTCCCGTATTCCATTAATCATTTTGTTCCATGTCTTAACAGTTACTTGCTTTAATTGCTCGCTATGCTTTAACTTGCTACTGTCACTTATTATTCTCGTATTAAAATGTTAGTCTCTTCCATGCTTTCATAATTAATTGCTACTTACCTTATTTATTTTACTTGTACATTTTAACTGTCATTTATTTGGCTTGTCTTATTGCTTTGTATTAATTGTAGCGTTCCTTAACTTGTACGAGTTTCCTTTATGGCTTTGTTTTCATATTCTTTATTCGTAGATATTCTTGTGAATTGAATGGTTGAATTGATTACATTTATTGATTTTTGTTTATGGATCGGGTTGCATGCCGCAATATATGGAATAAGGGATGATTGATATTGATAAGTAGGGTCGGGTTGCGCGCAGAAACATATTTCATATGTGATTTGATATGGTGAAATAAGAGAGGATTATGATATTAATTCTGATTATATGTTGGGAACGGATTGCGCGCCGCAATGGATTTTACATGTTATTCTTTATATGGATATGGTGAAATAAGGGAGGATTGTGTTTGTACGGTGGAAGCAGGTTGTGCAACACAATAGATTGTGTGGTTTGTATTCATTGTGGTATTATGTTAGCTTTCGGTGCTTTCATACGAGATTCTGAGTACTGGTGTTTTTGATTTTACTAATTTCGAGGATTGGGTTTATTTTCATAAGTTGTCTGCTTTGCTTTCCCTGTGTCCTTTCTTGTTATCATTATTATACTGCGTATAGGTTATTGTAAGTGACCCGCCTTAGCCTCGTCACTACTTCGTCGAGGTTAGGCTTGGCACTTACAGAGTATATGGGGTCGGTTGTACTTATACTACACTCTGCACGTCTTGCGCAGATTTAGGAGTCGGTCCTAGCGGCGATCAGTAGATTGCTCGGATTGATTGCCTAACGGAGACTTGAGGAACATTTGCTCTGTGTTTGGAGCCCTGAAGTCCCCTGTCTACCTTATCCTAGCTGTTTACTTCATTTCAGACAGTTCTACTTTCATTCAGACCATTATTTGTATTATTCTAGTCGCTCGTGCACTTGTGACACCAGTTTAGTAATTGTATTAGACATCGCAATTTTATGATTTTCTCGCTCTTTTCAGTTTAATTAGTTCTTGATTACTATTTAATTTGAATTGTTAAAAATGGCTAGAAATTATTCTAACATTGGCTTACCTAGCAAGTGAAATGTTAGGCGCTATCACGGTCCCGAGGGTAGGAATTACGGGTCGTGACAAGTTGGTATCAGAGCACTAGGTTGCCTAGGTCTCACGAGTCACGAGCAAGCTTAGTAGAGTCTGTAGGATCGGTACGGAGACATCTGTACTTATCTTCTGGAGGCTATGGAGTTTAGGAAAAAAATTCACTTCTTTCTTTCTTTATTGTACGATGTTATTCTACCATTGATGATCAAACCATTCTACTCTTGTTCTCTCGCAGATGGCGAGAACACGCACTCATCTACAGCCAAACAGAAGCTGGAGCCCTCTGTGGCAGCTACTACCAGGGGCAGAGGTCGAGGCCGAGGCATTGGCAGAGCTCAGCCTAGAGCTCGAGCAGCAGCACCTGCAGTGGAGCCTCAGATTGATCACGAGGAGGAGGTTCTAGCTCAGATTGTACCCGTCAGACCAGCTCAAGTCCCGGACGGGTTCATAGCCATTCCAGTGCTTCAGGACGCTCTAGTCCATTTGCTGAGCCTTATGGAGAGTGTGGCCCAGACTGGTACATTTCTGGAGGCACCAACAGTCTCTCGGGCTAGGGGAGGAGCACAGACTCTCGCTACTCACACTCTGGAGCAGGCGGCTCTCTATCAGATTCCAGCAGCCCCGCCAGTTAGGATGGTTCAGCCGGTTGTTGCGGCACAGGACGGTGATAGGCCTGTTATATCTTCTGAGGCTTTGTTGAGGTTGGACAAGTTTACCAAGCTCTTTCATGTTCATTTCAGTGGTGCACCTTCTGAGGACCCACGAGATTATCTAGACCGGCGCCATGAGGTGCTGCAGAACATGGGTATAGTTGAGACCAATGGGGTCGATTTCGTAGTGTTTCAGATGACTGGTTCTGCCAAGAGGTGGTGGAGAGATTATATGTTGACTAGACCAGTTAGTTCGCCTGCACTTACTTGGGGTCAGTTCTCACAGCTATTTCTAGAGAAATTCATTCTTATCACTTTGAGAGAGGAGTACCGCAGGCAGTTTGAGCTTCTTCAGCAGAGTAGTATGACTGTTACCCAGTATGAGACTCGATTTGTGGACCTAGCTCGCCACGCCACTATCTTGCTTCCTACTAAGAGGGAGAGAGTGAAGAGATTTATTGTTGGGCTCACTTTCACTACGAGGCTACAGATGGCCAAGGAGACTAAGAGTGATATCTCTTTCCAGACGGATCGAGATGGTTCGTGCTCAGGAGAAGGGGTTGGTGTCTGATAAGAGGCCTCGTCATTTTGGAGGTTTCAGTGGTGCCTTATCTGGAGGTTGGGGTACTTTTGGTAGAGTGCATCCTCCCAGGCCATTCTAGTCAGCGCTTCAGGCATCTCACAGTGCTTCAGGGAGTCGTGGTCCTTATGTGCGCTATTCTGGGCATCCCGCCGATAGTGCACCATCAGCTTCTATTAGTGCGCCTCCGATTCAGAGCTATCTCCGTGTTATTCAGCCCGTTCGGGTCAGCTTCAGCTACAGCAGCCAGAGCAGCCGGAGCAGCAATATAGGTGTTTTGAGTGCGGAGGTACTGGTCACATCAGGAGGTTCCGTCCGAGATTGTTGGGCGGCATGCCACATTAGAGTTCTTGTGCCATGGTCCCGGCACCGGTTGCTCCACCGCCCGCTCAACTAGCTAGAGGCAGGGGTTAGGCAGCCAGAGGTGGAGGTCAGGCCGTTAGGGGTGGAGGTCAGGCCGTTAGTGGTGGAGGCCAACCAACTAAAGGCCGTCCCTTAGACGTAGTTCAGAGTGATGGGGCCCAGCCTCGACGTTATGCTTTTCCAGCTAGGCTTGAGGCTGAGTCATCTGACGCTGTTATCACAGGTATTGTTCTAGCTTGCCATAAAGATGCTTCAGTTCTATTTGATCCGGGCTCTACTTATCCCTACGTGTCATCCTATTTTTCTTCATATTTGGTTGTGCCTCGTGATTCTTTGAGTGCTCCTATGTATGTATCCATGCCTGTGGGAGATTTTATTGTTATAGATTGCGTCTATTGCTCGTGTGTAATCACTATTGAGAGTTTTGAGACTAGTATAGATCTTCTACTTCTTGATATTGTAGATTTTGATGTTATCTTGGGTATGGATTGGCTATCACCTTATCATGCTATATTGGATTGTCACGCCAAGATGGTGACCTTAGCCATGCGGGGTTGCCTCGATTAGATTGGAGGGGGACTCCTGGCCATTCTACCAGCAGGATTATTTCTTTTGTGAAGGCTCGACGTACGGTCGAGAAGGGATGTCTAGCTTATTTGGCCTATGTCCGTGATTCTAGTGCAGAAGTTCCTTCCATAGATTCAGTACTAGTTGTGCATGAGTTTCTAGAGGTATTTCCTGCAGACCTATCGGGGACGCCACCCGACAGAGATATTGAATTCTGTATTGATTCGGCTCCGGGCACTTCGCCCATTTCTATTCCACCATACCGTATTGTCTCGCCGGAGTTGAAGGAATTGAAGGAGCAGTTGCAAGATTTTCTTGATAAGGGCTTCATTAGACCTAGTGTCTCGCCATGGGGTGCGCCCGTGTTGTTCGTGAAGAAGAAAGATGGAACGATAAGGATGTGTATAGATTATCGGAAGTTGAACAAGGTCACTATCAAGAACAACTATCCGTTGCCAAGGATTGATGACTTATTTGATCAGCTTCAGGGTGCCAAGGCATTTTCAAAGATTGGTTTGAGGTCTGACTACCATAAGTTGAAGATTAGGGCATCCGATGTCCCTAACACGGCTTTTCGGACTCGGTATGGACATTATGAGTTTCTAGTGATGTCATTTGGGTTGACAATTGCCCCAGCAGCATTTATAGATTTGATGAACCCTGTCTGCAAGCCCTATTTGTATTCTTTTGTGATTGTATTCATTGATGATATCTTGATCTACTCCTGCAGTCGAGAGGAGCATGAGCAGCATCTTCGGATTGTACTTCAGACTCTGAAAGGTAGATAGTTACATGCCAAGTTTTTAAAGCGTGAGTTTTGGTTAGACTCGGTCACCTTTTTGGGGCATGTTGTGTCGACAGAGGGAATAAAGGTGGATCCTAAGAAGATTGAGGCAGTTCAGAACTGGTCTACATCTACTTCAGCTACAGAGATTCGGAGTTTCCTGGGTTTGGCGGGTTATTATCGCCGGTTCGTGGAGGGGTTTTCATCCATGGTATCCTATTGACTAGATTGACCTAGAAGGGTTCCCCATTCAGATGGTCGTATGAGTGTGAGTTGAGCTTTCAGAAGCTCAAGACCGCTTTGACTGTGGCGCTAGTGTTGGTGTTGCCCACAGGTTTAGGATCCTATACGGTGTATTCTGATGCATCTCGTATTGGGTTCGTTGCAGTATTGATGCAGGATGGCAGGGTGATTGCATATGCATCGCGGAAGTTGAAGATTCATGAGAAAAATTACCATGTTCATGACTTAGAGTTGGCAGCCATTGTTCATGCGCTGAAGATTTGGAGGCACTATTTTTACGGCATGTCGTGTGAGGTATTCGCAGATCATCGGAGTCTACAGTATTTGTTCAAGCAGAAGGATCTTAACCTGAGGCAGAGGAGGTGGTTGGAGCTGTTGAAAGATTATGATATCACCATTTTGTATCATCCTCGGAAGGCCAATGTGGCGGTCGATGCCTTGAGTAGAAAGGCTGTGAGTATTTGTAGCCTTGTGTATATTCCTGTTGATGAGAGGCCGCTTGGCCAATCAGTTCGTGAGGTTAGATGTTTTGGAGCCCAGTCGTGTCCTGGCTTGCACAATCGCTTGGTTTTCCTTGTATGAGCGCATTAGAGAGCGTCAGTATGATGACCCCCATTTGCTTGTCCTTAAGGACACGTGCGGCACAGTGGTGCCGAGCAGGTTACTGTTGAAGATGATGGGGTTTTGTCAATGCAGGTTCGTATTTGTGTGCCCAACATAGATGGGCTTGGTGAGTTGATTCTTGAGGAGGCCCACAGTTTGTGGTATTCTATTCATCCGGGTGCCGCCAAGATGTATCAAGACTTGCGGCAGCATTATTGGTGGAGAAGGATGAAGAAGGATATAGTTTCATATGTAGCTCGATGTCTAAATTGTCAGCAAGTAAAGAATGAGCATCAGAGACCTGGTGGTTTGCTTCGGAGGCTAGAGATTATTGAGTGGAAGTGGGAGCATATCATTGTAGATTTTGTTGTTGGACTCCCACAAACTCAGAAGAAGTTTGACGCGTATGGGTCATTGTGGATAGGTTGACCAAGTCGGCACATTTCATTCCAGTGGAAGTTACCTATTCTTTAGAACGGTTAGCTGAGATCTACATCTGCGGGATCGTCCGTTTTCACGGTGTGCCTGTGTCTATCATTTCTAATCGAGGAACGCAGTTCACCTTGCACTTCTGGAGGTCCATACAATGTGAGTTAGGCACGCAAGTTGAGTTGAGTACAACATTTCACCCCCAGACGGACGGACAGTCCGAGCGCACTATTCAGATATTAGATGATATACTTCGCGCTTGCGTTATTGTAACGACCCAACCAGTCATTTTGCCTTATAGATCCCTTTTCCCCTAAATAAGACTCCCCGTATGTGCTTTTACTATTTTATGACGTGCCGGGATGGTTAGTTTGGGATTTAGAAGGGTTCGGGTTGAAATTGGAACACTTGTTTCCTTAAGGTTGGCAAAAAGGGCTAAGTTTGACTTTGGTCAACATTTTTAGTAAACAACCTCGGAATCAAAATTTGACGGTTCCAATAGGTTGGTATGATGATTTTGGACTTGGGCATATGTTCGGATTGGGTTTTGGATGATCCAGAAGCATATCGGTGCTTAATATTGATAGTTGGCATCTTGAAGGTTTTAAAGTTCTTTAAATTTGGTTTGAAGTAGGATTTGGTGTTATCGGGGTCCAATTGGGATTCCGAGACCGGGAATAGTTCCGTATGGTAATTTAAGATTTGCAAGCAAAATTTAGTGTCATTTCGAGTAGTCTAGGTATGTTTCGGCGAGTTCGGAGTAAGTTGGAAGAACTTGAAGTTCATAAGTTGATTCAATTTGGTTTGGGCTGTGATTTTTAGTTTTGATGTTGTTTTATGCGTTCCGAAGGTGCGAGCGAGTCCGTTTTATTATTTCGAGCTTGTTGGTATGTTCGGAGGGGGACTCGCGGGCCCTTGGATACCATTCGGACGATGCGCGGAAGCCTTTTTGACTTTGGCTAATCAGATGAAGCTCTCAGCTTCTGGTGCAATAGCTCGCAGAAGTGAGCCAAGGACCGCAGAAGCGGCCCAATGTGGGCTGCCCAGTGACCGCAGAAGCGGGGCAGGTACCGCACCTGCGGAGGCGCAGGAGCGAAGAAAGCCATCGCAGAAGCGGGATGGGGATGCAGGTGCGACGTACTCACTACAGAAGCAGTCTCGCAAAAGCGAGCCGCTGGTCACAGAAGCGGGGGAGCCAGCTGAGGGGAAGACTGCATCTACGAGTCCCTTTCAGAAGATGCGGAGCCGCAGAAGCGAAATCACTGAAGGCAGTAAGGTTGTTTAAAGACGGACTTAGGCCATGTTTTGTGCATTTATTTCACTTCTTGGGGCGATTTTGGAGCTTCTTGACAGGGCTATTCAACTAGCAACTTGAAGGTAAGTAATTTATACCTAATGAAAGTTAAATATATAGATTATGCGTAGATTTTAACATGTAAATTTGTGAAAATTATGGGTTTAGATGAAAAACCTAGGTTTTGATAAAAATGGGATTTAACCATGAAAATGGTTATGGAATTGAGTGAAAATTATATATTTGAGTTCGCGAGGTTAAGGGTAACATCTATCTTCAAAAATTTCTGAAATCCGGGCATGTGAGCCCAGGGGTGAATTTTAGAAATCTTTCAATTGAGGTTGGGCAATCACTCTAATAGTTAAATCATGAACTTTTGAATATGTATGGATTAATTTGTATAACACTTGACTAGTTTCGGGTCGTTTGGCAACGAGTTTAGGATTTAAAGCATATTTGTGGATCGGGAGGGAGCTTGAGAATGAGGTAAGTCTCTTGCGTAACCTTGAAAGAGGGGAACTCATCCCCTTAGGTGTATTTTTGTTGTGAGTTATATGTGTGGGGAGCTACGTACGCACTAGTCCGTGCGTAGCTATATTCTGTGTGAGGTCCGGGTAGTCTTAGGCCTGCACCATATTTTGTTCGCACTGTTATGTTAGTTATGCACATTAACTGCTTTGAAATGAACTGAGATTAAGGATTTTAATATTTAAAGTCGCTAGTTTGGATTTCTTATGTTTGGGAAGAATTGGAGGATTTTATAATGACTCTGATAATTCTATGTTCACTCGCGTCGCAAGTAATTCCGCGAGCGAGGTAAATTTCCTTTACTCTCATGGGAACGGGTCGTAAGCCTCGCCAGGTTAATAGATGCCTTTATGGTTCGTGTTGTTCTACCCTCAACAGTGCACAATATATTTCTGGGTCGGGCCATACGACCTCTAATAAATCGTGTGTGATGATATTCGGAGTCTAATTTTACTTGATATTAATTGATGGCTTGAGCGGTTATAATTAATTAAATGACAGGAATTGACTCAGAATTTTTTGATAGTGAAAGAATTATTATTCTCTGCTTGTTACTGAGTTGTATTAATTGTTTTACATAATCCATGGTTATTTATAATTCCTGGATTTTATTGTTAGCCCATAGTAGGTGTCGAATTCGACCCATCATCACTACTTCTTCGAAGTTAGACTTGATACTTACTGGGTATATGTTGTTTATGTACTCACGCTACACTTCTGCACTAACCGTGCATGTTCTGAGGCAGGTGCATATGGTAGTCACCCCGGCGCGCACCCTCGCCACCTGGAGGCCTAGTGGCGAGCTGCTTTCCTGAGTCGTTCTGCAACATCCTAGAGTCTCTCCTTTACTTTCAGTCCTGTCTATTTTCATTTCAGACAGTAGCTAGAGCTTTGTATAATCTATTAATGCTCATACATTTGTGACACCAGGTCTGGGCACACACTAGTAGACTTGTGGTTTTGGATTATTTCTATGGTTATGGTTGCACTCAGCTGCTCTCGTTTTATTTATTTTAAACCTGTTGTTTCTTATATCTTTAATATTAAGGAAAGTTTAATTACTTGAAAATCTATTAAAAGGTGAAATAATGTGGTTAGTTCGCTGCTGGCTTGCCTAGCGGCGGAGTTGGGCGCCATCACGACCTATAAGAGAATTGGGTCATGAAAGTTATGGATTTTGGGGGTTCTTGGGATCAGTTCTTGTCGCTTGCGGAGTTTGCCTACAATAACAGCTATCAGTCGAGCATTCAGATGGCTCCCTATGAGGCATTATACGGGAGGCGGTGTTGTTCACCAGTTGGATGGTTTGAGCTCGGAGAGGTTCGGTTGTTGGGTACCGATTGGTACAGGATGCCTTGGATAAGGTCAAGATTATTCAGGATTGACTTCGCACCGCTCAGTCCAGGTGGAAGAGTTATGCTGATCGTAGAGTTCGTGATGTTGCATTCATGGTTGGACAGAGGTTATTGCTCTGGGTTTCACTCATGAATGGTGCGATGAGGTTCGGAAAGAAGGGCAGGTTGAGCCCTAGGTATATTGGACACTTTGAGATTCTTGAGAGAGTGGGTGAGGTGGCCTATAGGCTGGAATTTCCACCTAATTTATTAGCAGTCCATCCGGTGTTCCATTTGTCCATGCTCCGGAAGTATCACGGTGATTCGTCCCATGTGTTAGATTTTAGCTCGGTACAATTGGACTAGGATTTGACTTATGAGGAGGAGTCGATGGCTATTCTAGCTTGGTAGGTCCGGCAGTTGAGGTCTAAGAGTTATTCTTCAGTTCGAGTGCCGTGGAGAGGTCAGTCGATCGAGGCAACCACGTGGGAGTCAGAGTTGGACATGCGGAGTAGATATCCACATCTTTTCACCAGTCCAGATACCTTTCATGTCTGTTCGAGGACGAACGTTTATTTTAGAGGTGGAGAATGTGATGACCCGATAGGTCATTTATAGTTTTACCTTTCATTTATGTATTCTGAGATCTCGAATAGCTCCATTTAGTCTTCCTCAATTTGCGTGCTCAGGCTGTGTCCTTTTTTCGGAAAGTTTTTATGAGAAAATTTATGAAAAATGTGAAATCTTGCCTTAAAACTCATTTGAGTTGACTACGGTCAATGTTTTGTGTAAATGAGTCCGGATCAGTATTTTGACGGTTCCGCTGGGTCCGTATCGTGATTTGGAACTTGGGCGTATGCCTGAAATCGAATTCGGAAATCCCTAACTTGATTTAATGTAATTTGTTGAAAACTAGCAATTTCAAGGTTTAAAGAATTCCTAAGTTTGACCGTAAGCTGACTTTGTTGCTGTCAAGTTCGGATTCTGGTTCATAAACTTGGTATAGGTTCATTTCAGTATTTATGACTTGTCTACAAAATTTGGTGCAAAACAGAGTTGATTTGACGTGATTCGGACGTCCGGTTGTAAGAAATTCTATTCTTGAGTTTCTTTAAAATTTTTAATTATTTTGGTGTCTAATTCGTGATTCTAGGTGTTTGTATTCACAACCCCAATCCTGTTCTTCGTGCCTTAGTATTAGGTTTCTAGTTTAGTGTTCTTGAATTTTATTTTTGATATAAAAAAATGTGAGTTGTTTTAATATTTTGATCGCGTGAGCAAGTCCGTATGATGTTATTACACTTATATGCATGTTTGGTTTGGAAGTCGAGGATCTCGGGTAGTTTCAGATAGGCTACGGATGATTTTGAACTTCGAAATTTTTGGTTTTTGGAATTCTGCTGTTACCTGGTGTATTCTTTTTCACGATCGCGATGATACTCTCATGATCGCGAAGAGTAACCTGGGGTGGGAATGGATTTACCCTATGCGGACGTGGGGAACAGGTCGCAAATGCGAAGCTTTGGGGGGCTTATCCTTCGCGAACGCGACCACCCACACACGAATGCGAAGGTTTGGGGGATTCTGGGGGGGAGCTGGGCTGGTATTCTACGCGAACGCGATCGTTGGGTCGCGAACGCGATAGTCGGGGGGAAGAGCCATCGCGAACGTGAAGAACATCTCGGGAACGCGAAGGTCGTTTGGGCCAGTGCTTCGCGGTCGCGTCAGTTCCTTCGCGAACGCGATGAAGACCTGACGCCAGTGATTTAATTTTCCTCATTTTTCACCATCTTCTCATTAGATATCCCCCTAGAGGCGATTTTGAAGAGAAATTGCATCACCATTTTATAGGTTAGTGTCTTTAACTCGTTTCTTTGCATTTCCATCAACACCCATTGATTTCTAACCTTATTCTCTGTTCTTTCATCGTAGAAAAATAGGGGTATTGGGAAAAATTGGGGGGTTTTTGTAAAATTGAGAATTAGACCTCAAATTGAGGTCGAATATTTGAAACTAATCACATAATCGGGCTCGGGGGTGAATGGGTAGTTGGATTTTGTTCCGAATCTCGAGTTTTGACCAAGCGAGCCGGGGGTTGACTTTTTGAAAAAAGTGTAAAGATCTAACTTTATGTATTGTAATTGATTTTCCTGGCATTGTTGGATGTTATTGAGTTGATTTTGGTTAGATTTGATTGGTTTAGAGGCGGATGTTAGAGGAAAGGCCCTAGTTGAGTTTTGATTTGCTTACGAAGCGAGGTAAGTGTTGTCTAACTTTGATTTGAGGGAATTAGGAATCCTTGAGCTATGTGTTATGTGAAATACATGTGTAACGGTGATATGCGAGGTGATGAGTGTATATACGCCGACAAAATAATTGTTTCCATGCTTTCCCGTATACTATTAATCATTTTGTTCCATGTCTTAATTGTTACATGCTTTAATTGCTCCCTATGATTTAATTTGCAACTTGTCACTTATTATTCTCGTATTAAAATGTTAGTCTCTTCCATGCTTTCATGATTAATTGCTACTTGCCTTATTTGTTTTACTTATACAATTTAACTGTCATTTATTTGGTTTGTTTTGTTGGTTTGTATTAATTTTAGCGCCCCTTAATTTGATACGAGGTTCCTTTATGGCTTTGCTTTCATATTCATAATTCGTAGAGATTCTTGTGAATTGAGCGGTTGAATTGATTACATTTATCAATTTTTGTCTATGGATCGGGTTGCACGCCGTAACGGGTGGAATAAGGGAGGATTTATATTGATATGGTGGGATCGGGTTGCACGCCTCAACAGATTTCATATGTGATTCGATATGGTGAAATAAGGAGGATTATGATATTGATTTTGATTATATGGTGGGATCGGGTTGCGCGCCACATCAGGTTTTACATATTATTCTTGATATTGATATGGTGAAATAAGGGAGGATTGTATTTCTACGGTGGGATCGGGTTGTGTGCCGTAACGAATTATGTGTTTTATATTCATTGTGGTATTGTGTTAGCTTCGATGCTTTCATACGAGATTTTGAGTACTGGTGTTTCTGGTTTTACTGATTTCGAGGATTGGGTTTATTTTCATAAGTTGACTGCTTGACTTTCACTGTGTTCCTTTTTTGTTATCATTATTATACTGCGTACATGTTATTGTAAGTGACCAGCCTTAGCCTCATCACTATTTTGTCAAGGCTAGGCTCGGCACTTACAGATTGCCCGGATTGATTGCCTGACAGAGACTTGAGGTACAGCTGCTCGGCGTTCGCAGCCCTGAAGTCCCCTTCTATCTTATCCTAACTGTTTACTTACTTTCAGATAGTTTTACTTTCATTCAGACTATTATTTGTGTTATTCTAATTGCTCGTGCACTTGTGACACCAGTTCTGGGATTGTATTAGACATGCGGTTGTATGATTTTTTCACTCAATTTTAGTTTAATTAGTTCTTGATTACTATTTAATTTGAATTATTAAAAATGATTAAAAATTATTCTAACGTTAGTTTGCCTAGCAAATGAAATGTTAGATGCTATCACGATCACAATGGTGAGAATTCTTGGCAGAGACAACAACTGAATAATCAAACATCAAAGAGACAGATATACAGAATGATTGAAAGCTAATATAGATGAGAAATTTGTTTAATACAACTAAACAAACATCATAAATGAGAAAATGCAAATCCGGAAGATCTTATGCTGGCTAAGCAAGCAAATAACGATTTAATTATTAATCAAATGCGTGCCAACTTATATAAAGTGAAGACATTCAATTATTTAGTGTTTTTGTCTCTAAGTCAAGTCACTTCATTCATAACAATTTCCTCTGTGTGTAGCTCAAGTTTCATTTTCTTTGGGAATGATTAAAGGACCCACCCAATGAATGAATGGATAACAGTGCTCCCCATTGCAAATTGCGGCTGATTCCAACTTGCTAATCACGGGTTTATTTTTCCATATACAAATGAAATTAAGATAAATCCAAAAATATATTATTAACTTTGAACTGATAGTAACACATGATTATATGAGTAAAAAAATTACCTCTAATATATAATTAAGTTATATTAGCATTAAAAAGATGTTCAAAGGCCGACACGTGTTACTGATGCGACTCTGATAGAGACTTACTCAGGGTCGAAGTGG
Source organism: Nicotiana obtusifolia (assembly GCA_002018475.1). Classification (NCBI taxonomy): domain Eukaryota; kingdom Viridiplantae; phylum Streptophyta; class Magnoliopsida; order Solanales; family Solanaceae; genus Nicotiana; species Nicotiana obtusifolia. The sequence goes on along the minus strand of MCJB01039153.1, from coordinate 90,649 downwards.
TTTCAGAAATAACGAAGGTTGCGGTCGAAAAGTCACCAATGATTAAAGTCGAGGAGTTATCACACATCAAGGTCGAGGTCGCATATCTTTGACAGAGTTATAACGGCTAGTTTCAAGACATGACACTAAAGAGAATATTGTAGTAGATATTCACTACACTTGTACTATTAGGGTTTCTAGCAACATGTTCTCTATATATAGAAAGAGACACAAAGATAGTGGACCTAAGATATGCATCTGTAAAAAACATATTGACTTTATAGAGAGAATCTGGTTCTATTGCAAGCATACAAATACAATCCTTTTTACTAATATTCTTGTCTGGCATCTTCCATCGGATCCAAGAACAACCTAAATGTTCTAAGGTTTATCAATCGTTCATCATTGTCAAAGAGAATATCCACTGATCTCATCCCTTTTCGGGTGACTCATACGCTTTATTTATTTAAATGTCATTTATTGCTACTTATTACTATTTAATGCCATATTCTACCTTTTTGGATCATCGAATATTATTGTTGTTGCTTATATTCATTGCCATAAGTGAAATATACTAGTTATTTGTCACGATACTGATAGCTTTATCTTTAGAATATTATTTTTAATAAAATTAATTCTTTTTTATTTAAATTTAATTGATTAAATCAAGATTTATATTTTTGGTCAAATAAGAATGCGAATATATGTGTATTATCTATGTCCATATGTAGCGGAGTCATTAGTAGGTTAAGACGAGCTTTCAAATTAAAAATGCTATAGTACTCCGCTCTAGCTATAAAACTTCTTTAATAAGAAAATGAATCTAAGTTCTCGAGGCAGTAAGTTCAAAATTAATGCGTTCTTATTAGTATGTATGTACTTTAAGCTGTTTCACTTAGGTATACAAAGTTCTAATTGAAAGTATTAAGTTTTATTAAACTCACAAAACTCGCTCTAAATCCGTCTCTGTCCGAAAAAGTTGAAAAGGATTTGGAGTACTCTGTATTGACATTCTTAATCAGGAAGCGATAATGCAAGGAGCGATAATGTTAAATATTTTAATATTAAGTTTGTTGTACTGATATTGCCCAAAATAAAATAGTGGATGCAATCATGCAATGAACATATATATATTTATTTAAAATTTTAACTCCGTCTCTAACGTGGAATTGAGCTTTGGTTGATCATCCTATTGACCAATAATTAGTTCTCACACTTGTAGTTTCCAAGTTCATGAGAAATTAAAAACAAAATAAAGACCAAAATTCTTTGAACCCATTATTCTCGATTTTCTTTGTCTTGGGGAGTTCTACTCGAGAACATCAAAGTTGTGACATGTATTACTTGTCACAGGAAAATTCAAAAATAGGTTAAATTTTCAACAAATAATTGGACAAACATCAAAGTACGTTGGGCAGACATATCAATATCAGAAACTGTTATAATTCGGTCTATTCAAGATGAATTATCCTAGAAATATATAAGGTATATACAGATTAATAAAGAATCGACTTCCACGCGGCAAAAACATGTAGGTTTAGTTTAGTTTAGTGGGATGTTGTGTAAGCTTGTGACATAATTTTGGCCCACACAATAATCCTCATACTTTGTCGGTGTTTGGACATAAAAATTGAAAAATTCCGAAAAAAAAAAAAAAATTTCAAGTAAAAATGGTATTTGAAAATTAAAATTGTGCTTGGACATGAATATAATTTTGGGTTATTTTTGAATTTTTGTGATTGATCTGAGTGAAAATTTTGAAAAATAGTTTTTTGGAGTTTTTCAAATTTTCGAAAAATTTCAAAATTCATCTTCAAATGAAAATCGAAAATTTTATGGCCAAACACTGATTTCGAAAATAAGTAAAAAATTTTCGAAGAAAAGTGAAAAAATTTTCATAGCCAAACGGGCATTTTTCCTACATTATATTCTCCATGCTACAAGTTTTACCTTATTAGTTCTCGCATAAAATGTACCTTATTAGTTCTCGCATAAAATGCCTCTCTAAGTCAAAGGGGGCAGCCCGATTATGTCGCCTAAAGCTAAAATTTAAAAAAGGCCTTAAGTTTGTTCAGTAAATTTTTTCTTATATTTTATTTTATTTAAAAAAGGCCTTAAGTTTGTTCAGTAAATTATATTTTTATAATCAATTTATTTTTAATTGATAATTTATTTAAAATCTGTAATCTTTATTGAGATATTGTTGATCTTAACCAAGGTCTTATTGATTTTCAGGTTAAAAAAAATTCAACTGACACAATGATTATAAAAATTGTCAAAATTATTCTGTAAGCAATTAATTTTTTTTAAAAAAAGAATGACTCCTCCAAATTGAGTTTATCAACTAGAGCCGTATCTTCTGCTTGTACAATTTCTTGGCACTTTTAATTTAAATTAAAAATAAGTTGAAACAATCAATATCATAGTGGTTATTATGCTTTAAGAAACATTTGGTGTTAATTCAATAATTTTAGCATGCGCTTGAAAAATGTTTACAATGGCATTCAAAATATTATTGAAGAAAAATGACACAAAATCAAAGTTGTAAATAAGATTGATTCAAATGTAAGAAGTAGGATGTACCTGCAATATGTTCGAGCTGCTTGTTCCTTTGATCTTTTTTATGCATAGCTGACTTGTTGGGTCAGACTATCGCATGGATTTATACACCAATAATACCCAGTTGTCATATAATATGAAAATCCTATTTTTTCTTTGTTTCTTTTTTATTTGCTGCGGGGGCGAGGACTGGAGTAGAAATGGAGGGGAAAAGAAGGAAAAGTTTGAAAATATAACCTTATAAGATCGTATATGATACCAACTCTATGCACTAAGTTACCATTCAACCATCTGATAATAATATTAGTGAAGCGCAACACAACCTAGGTAAATTGTGTCAGTATTAACTAGTCCTTTCTCTTTAATTTAACCAAATAGTCACATGGTAGTAGCACTTCCATGAAGCCTCTTGGAAAGACAAAAGATATTGGATATTCTATTTCTCATTTTCCATCATATATATATAGAGAAGAATTAGCCTATCTAGCTGTTCACCCAACCGCTTAAACTAATAATCACCGATGAATATATAATATTATTTAATTTATGTATAATAAATATATAACTGTATATAATTCGTATATACTCAATGTATCCCGATTAGAAAAAATAAACGGTAAATTCAGTTACATATATACAATTATAAAAGACGGATTAGTTAGTTAGTAGTTGATGTGGCTCTTTGACGGGGATAAAACATATGGCATTGGACCTCTTTAAATCTTCGGATAATCTTTAATGATAAAAAGGCAACCAAAGAAATCTCTATCTTGATCTTCTTAAAACTGCATGGAGAAGAATCTTAAAACAGTAATAAAGAACAAACAGTTGATGGACGCAGGGTTTCTTTTTGATAAAAAGTGTAGGCAGGCGGCAGCAGCTTTTATTTGACACAACATCGGATTCTTAAAAGGAAAAAAGCAGCTTTCAGCAGCTCTGCTTTTTGCATTTTGTCAAAAGGTACGCATAGCGAATTGAGTTTTACCAGTTACGTTATTGCAAGTTGCATGCAAATTAATGTTGCTGGTCATTTTCTTAGCACATCCGTCTTGCTAAATATCATCAATTAGTTACTCATATATTTATGATGTAACTATATTTACACATCAATGTAAATCAACATGTTACTTGTCATTACTTTTAAGTTATCAATTCATGGTTACTGTAAATACTCTCACAGACGGATTGACAGTGTGGTTATGTTCTATAAGTTCATGTGAACTTAGCAGTTTATGCGTAGACCTTTAATTTATTATATATTAAGATATCTAATAACTACCTATAAATATTTGATGAATCTAATTATTAATATATATATATATATATATATATATATATATATATATATTAATAATTTAATGTTATAGGAATTCATAAATTTAAAATTCTAAATGAATCTTTACACAAATAATCGGTCATATTTATTGTTTACTTTTTCTAGATATACATAAATTATACATTGATTATACAATTATATATATAATACATAAATTATGTATATATTATGTCTTTTACTGGTTATTTTAAGTTTAAATCCGCTTCTATAAAGGCTTGCGTGCGATTTCCTTTTAAGTAATCTAATTGTTACAATATCTTTTATATCAAGTTATAACTTATAACTAGTAAATTCGCTAGAATATGCCAATAAAAAGTAGATAGTTTAGAGATTAATTGGTTGGACGAGGCGGAGACAACAGTTAATTCTGTTTCAAGAAGGTTGAATATTTAAGGATAAAACAAGCCACTAGAAAGTGATTAAAGATGTTAAAACAACTGTGCAAGTCCACATCCAAAGCAATCTTGGGATAAAGAAAGATAATGACATAAATAAATTTAAACTAATCCCATTAATTTACAACTGATTTCCGATAAAAGAGAAACAATTTAGCCGGGATCTACGGAGTTCTTGTCCTGAGCTGTCGAGCTCCCAGTGGATATAGAACTTTTCAGATTTAAACTAATGAAACTTATGCGTACTTGGTGTTTACCTCAAACTAATATGTATGACATATAATTGCTAATAGATTATTATTACTTAATTATAATTAGTTACTAGTTTATATTGTCACTCAATAAATAATTTAATCATAATAAATTAATAAGATTTGGTATAAATATTAAAAACGAATGAGTAATCTTCGTCAATGAAATTCCCCGAACATACTCAAAAGTGTTTTAAGAAGAAAAAATAAAATGTTGAGGATGATATGGGGTGGGACCCATAGAAGCCCATGACTTATGGAAGTGAATAAAATTAATAGACAGATTATAGAAATAATTGGTTGGTTTGTTTGCAAAGAAAAGAATAAGAAGTCGTCACTCATTCACCAATATCACACACTTAAGCCTAACCTAACTTCCTGAAAATTAGTAGTAAAGCCCCCTACTCTCTCAATATTTCACAATCATTATGTCTTACCTCACATGGTTTTGATTTTTATTAAGTAGGATAGGACTTAGGAGAGGTAATAATATGTAGTTTTACGTGTACCCATAAAATGGGTGACACGTTATTCTTATTGAGAAACTAATGCATATTAAAATGCGAAAAAAAGAAATTAGAGATAAAAAGTAGGGATTTGAAAAAGATCCACTTTATTGTATAACATAGAACAAGTAATGAAAAATCAAATACCCTAATTCTAGCAACAAAAGACAACCTAGTTTCTAGGAACAATCTTTCATGTTCAAAGTTAGCTAACCTTACAAAATGAAAATAAGAGTCTATCTATACTAAGGTTGGTGTTTGGACTAATAATGATCCAAATACTCCTAAGCTATTCTTTAGGAGCTAATTAGTAGAACCAAATTACAAAGTTGGTCTAAATTACATAAGAAGCCGGCAATTACAAATATAGTTTTCAATTGATCTGGTTATCCTGCTTCCTTTACCTATATATGCACTTATATATACTGTAGTGTAATTTTTTTTACATGCAATACCATTATCTTTAACTGATATAAAAAATTATCTTTTGCATTTTTAAGTTATAAAATTAAAATTACTATAAACAGACCTTAGAGGATGTTAACGTAATGGTTCAACTCATGCAATGAAGTTATGGAACTACTTAGTCTTGTGAACTAGTTATCTTATTTTTAGCAAAAATGCATCGAATAGAGCCTAGGGCGTGTCAGTAAATTAATACGTTCAAACTACCTTATGAAAAAAAAGGAAATGAAGTACTTAGTTAATTTAATAATGTGTGTCGTTTAATTAGAAATTTAGTGGTGTTTCAATATTGGATGTACAAATAAGTTTCAAATTTGAAGGTAATTAAAAAAATCTATTTTAAGAAACATGAATACTCTTAATGTTTCGAAGCTTTTCAGAAATAAAAGAATTGCTCAAAAGTTGGCACAAATTGAATATTATGGTATTGTCTTGCCTCGTTTTCTCGCGAAAGTGGGTTTCGATATGTGACAACTCTTTTAGATGATTACTAAAAGAGAAGAGTCGCCACCTAACGATTTTGAGGTGCTTTAAGGCACCTATTTTGTAAATAACTCTGTTGAACTGGTCTGTGTCACCAAAAATTAGGTAGGGCTTAAATTACCTCAAGGAGAAGTGATTAGGCACTCTTCAAGGTCCACAACTGTGGTTATGGCCGAATTTTAAAGCTATGTGATATTTATCGGATTGTAAATAATTATACTAAGTGAGCATGTAAATTATGGGAGTAAGGAGTCTAAGTGATTGATTAGCTACTCAGGGTGGAGTAATTAATTGAAAGAAATCATACATAAGTATTTAAAGGAAGTAGTTTGAAAGAAACATATAATTCATCTATTAATGAACTAATTGGTACTAAATCTTTGAAGATTATGAGATATAGCATAGTCAAATCTAGGTTTCTCTTGTTTCAATTAGATATAATGGGGGAATCCTAAATTTTTTTAGCCTAAAGGATCATCCCGTGCTATATAAATAATAATTCGGAACCCTTCGAGTACAGGGATTACTCATATTATTCAGCGAGCACAGAATATCATATCCTACTACCCGATTACTATCTTTAAGTTATTTACCTAAAGCACTCTAATTTAATTCTAAGTCGTGCCCTACACATACCTATCTGTTCCATGCCTATGGTCCAGGCGGTATTGGACCACTATACATATGACTCTAGACTCAATGGAAGCTGCTTAAATTAGAAAACTATGCTTCACATAGTTAGAATAAATTAAAAAGGAGTTCATGTAAAAATGCAATTAGCAAAAAAGGGGATTCATGTTTACCTCCACACATAGGTTCACATGCACGTAATTTGACAAACAACAGCGGATAGACAATGGCAGAATGGTCAAGTTAAAATGCGTCCTAATCAGAATTAAAACGAGCAATTACTTTTCTATTTAATTAAACCTAAGTGTCACGACCAAAAATCCCACCATAAGCGTCGTGATGACATCTAGTATTTAAGACCAGGTAAGCCTATTACTTATCACAGTTAAACCAGTTAAACATGATATTTTAAAGTAGAGTTTAACATAAATATCGAAATAAATATGGTATAAGCCTACGCCGCAATAATTACAACAATCCTCCCAAGATTAGGAAATATAGAGTCACAAACTCTAGCTGAATACGTAGAGATATCTCAAAAAAATTAACTATAATACTGTTTGGATAACGAATTAACAGTATAATCAAAAGGAAAAGGACTCCAAGGGATGGCGACGACCAAGCAACTCTACCTTGAATCCTCGCGCTCAAGAAGGTAACTGTGCCTGCGTCCATTATTTGCAATACCTGGATCTGCACAAAAATATGCAGAAGTATAGTATACACCACGGTCGGTACCTAGTAAGTATCAAGACTAACCTCACTAGATTAGTGACGAGGTACAAGTCAAGATACCTAATAGTTATAATTATCTGGGCAGTAAATAAGTATAAAGCTAATAATGGAAGCAAGAATCAGTAATTGCAACAAAGAACAAACATGTGATATAAAAAATAAAGTAATACAAACACCGTTTAAGTACCAATGACCAATTAAGGAAAAATAAATGACAACCGAATATCAAACCGTTCTAACATAAGTTTCACAACAAAATTACTCCAAGATACCTCATCTCATAAACACAAGTCACGAGTCCCAATTCATAATCTATATACTCATGGCACCCTGTGCCAACATTATTAATCACAACCACATGGACAATTTATGTGCCAATATCTCAATCCGCCTGGCCTGCCACAGGCTCACAATCACAATCCGCCCGGCGTGATCACACGCTCAATACCACGATGGAAGCAGGTGGTACGAGAATACATGTGCATGATCAATGAATGTCAAGTTTCATACTCTTGAACCAATGTAATGGGATGCTATAGTGTATGCTTATGCGAGCATACTATTACAGTCCAAGTCAATAAGTAATATCAAAGACATCAAGTAGCTCATCTGAAACAACACAACAAGTCACGTAAGGTGCATGACATACACAAGGAAAATTACACCATCACACGAATATCATCAACATTATGCCCCAGGCCGTCACATATCATCCCTGACATATCCCCCTCGTATTGCTCCTCTCAGATAATAACACAATAGCCACCCATATCAATCCGCCTAGACAATAACACAATAGCTACCTGTATCACTCCGTCCAGATATTAACACAATAGCCACCCGTATTACTCCGCCCAGACATTAACATAATAGCCACCCGTATTACTCCACCCAGATAATATATATCAATAGTCAACCGTATCACTCTGCACAATAAACACAGTGAGATGCCACCCTTATGCTCCGCATAACAACAATCAATCCACACAACAAATCATATGTACTAACATCATAACAACATAACATATCAACTCGTACCAAAAGTTCCTATAGGCCACAACCTTTTCATACAACAATTCCAATATCACCACACATAGCACGCCACTCAATTACAATGTGTACAAGAATCTCAATAGCAACAAAATAAAAAGGAAAAAAATAACTCAACAATGAACAACACTCCATTTAACGACTACTTCAACTAAAACAGGTTAATGACTTTCAATAACTTTAACTTCAACTAATTGCTTAAGAATAAACTAAATAATAAAGGCATTTCCATGAAATGGCAACTTCGAATAAGAATAATTCAACAATGAAAAAGGAACATAAAAATAAAAAGGTAACAACTTCAAATAAGGCATGTAAGAATAAACTTGACAAATAAAAGATAGAACATATGCTACCAACTTCAAATAAAGCATATAGAAATATATCTGACAAATAAAAAATGGAACATGTGCTAATAACTTCAAATAAAGCATGTAACAGTAAACTTGAAGGGGAATATAGAACACAGAATGGCAAATTCAATTAACTGCATATGAGAAGCCTAAGAGTATAATCCGGTCAATTTTCACATATAAGGCCGTGTACACATTCGTCACCTCATACACACGTCTTCCACATAATCCATATAGTGCAATTAAACCAAATCCTACGGGGTAGTTTCTCCCAAGCAAAGTTAGGTAAGATACTTACCTCTAAGAAACTAAATCAATACTTTAAATATACCTTCCCATGTGAAACAACCTCCGGACGGCTCGAATCTAGCCAGACTAACTTAATATCATAAATTAAAGCCATAGGAAACTATTCTGGATAATAAGTTTCGATCTTTAACGAAAATCAAAAAGTCAACCCGGACCCACACTTTGGAACCCGACAAAACTCACAAAATCCGAATACCCATTCCGATACGAGTTCAACCATACCAAAATTATCCAATTCCGACATCAAATCGGCTTTCAAATCATCATTTTGTGTTTTAGAAAGTTTTTACAAACATTCCTAATTTCTCCAATTCAAATAACTAATTAAATGATAAAACAATGATGGAATCATGAAATATAACCAAATCCAGGTCAAGAATATTTACCCCAATTCAAATGGTGAAAATCCTCTCTAAAATCGCCTAAAACCGAGCTCTACAACTCAAGATGTCATAAAAACAACCAAACCCTCGATATATATGGAGTCTGCCCAGGAATGTCGCATCTGCGACCAATAATCCGCTTCTGCGGAATCGCATGTGCAACCACCAGCTCACTTCTACGGAATTACCATATCTCAGCAAACGTCACTTCTGCGACCAAGAACGTGCTTCTGCGCTTCACTTCTGCGCTAAGGGGACCGGTATCTGCACGGCCTTCTCGACCAACAGCCTAATCCGCTTATGCGATAAGAGGTCTGTATTTACGGTCAAATCCTCCACAAATGTGGAAGCACCAGAACCAGGTAATCCTTCAGCAATTACAACATGAGATAAAATGATCCACAACCCGCTCGAAACACACCCGGGGCCCCGTTCAATCATACCAATTGATCCCAAAACATAGCACGGACCTATTCGAGGCCCCAAATCATACCAAACAACATCGAAACTACGAATCGCACCCAATTCAAGCCTAATGAAACTAATGAACTTTAAAATTTCAAAACTCATGCCGAATCATGTCAATTTAACTCGAAATGACCTCAAATTTTGCATGCAAGTCCCATATGACAAAACGGAGCTGTACCAACTTCTGAAATCACAATCCGAACCCGATATCAATAAAGTCAACTCCTAGTCAAACCTCTCAACCTTCAAAATCTTGAACTTTTCAACTTTCGCCAAAAAGCATCAAATTAACATACAAACCTCCAAATCCTAATCCGGAATTACCTCTAAGTCCAAAATTACCATACGAAGCTATTGGAATCGTCAAAACACCATTCCGGAGTCATATACACAAAGGTCAAACTCCGATCAACTCTTACCACTTATGCTTCTAAAATGAGAGTCATCCTTCCATATCAATCCCAAACTGTACGAAAATCGGAACTGACTATACACACAAGTGATAATACATAATACGAAGCTACTCGGGACCTTAGCCTACCGAACGGAATACTGAATCTCAAAATGACCGGTCAGGTCGTTATATTTTTCCCCTCTTAAACAAACGTTCGTCCTCGAAGTGCCAAGAACCATTCCGAAGTCATCAAATCCTTGAATGGACTCGCCATACACATACTCACGAGTATTCCAACGTCACCCCCATCCATCTAGGCCGACAACACCATCTCAACTGAAGATTATTCCTTCCACCCATACCGATAAGCCATAGAATCAAATGTTTCACATCTGATCATCCCTCAAAGACCTGATTCCCACACAAACACACGGTATCAACCCCAACTAACTGCAACAGCTCAAGCATACACCCATAAGGTATAACCACACGATGTAACACATCACCCACATGCCTATAGCAATAACTCTGACCGCAATAACTATCCATTACCAAACCCGACACCGAAAAATAGCCTCACATCGACTAGAACCTTGTTCCACACAACACTGATAATGATGCAAGAAACATGAAGATCTCATAATCACTCACCCAAATCAACAATTCACACCCAACGCCACCCAGGGCACATACCTCGCAATCTAAATTCACAAGCACAACTCGGATATGACTGAATATGCAAAAGAGAAACACATGAGAGAACTATCGAACAAGTCCAACTGGTACAAATCCTTATCAGTATCATACTACGAATCCATTCACAAGGGAGAAACAAAAAATATGAACTAATCACAAATGATCTCATCCTAATATGACTCCACCACGACACGTAGCCAGGTCCAAACATATCAATCCATACGAAAACACGAGGATCCCATCCTCCGCTCTGAATCACAAGTAGCATAGACATAACACCAACCGAAAAACTTTTACTAACTCAATTTCACGGAACAAAATCACAACATGCAATGGAATTCCGACACCGGTAGAACACCCAAATTACAAGTCGTAGCCCAACCATCCAGAATTCACATCAAAACCTACCGTATTAAGTAACTGAAAGTTCATCCTAGTCTCATAACCCTTAGTAGTGAACAAACCCAAGAGATAGATACGCGCTACAACTATAGAATCTCTCAACAGGTGAAAACTACAAGAATCACGAAACACTCCTATGTATGAAGCAAGATGGGAGGACTCATACCGGTAAATAGGACCAGATCAAAATAAGACTGATGCTACTCTATGTCAAACTGAAACCATACCTTTAATGACCTCATGTGGTGCAGCGGCCTCTGTCCTACCATGAAAAGCATATCGACGGGTCGGGACTCCCCCTCTAGTCTCCACCCGCCTGTCCTCCTCCTCTAGCTAGTTGTGCAAGTGGAGTAGCAACTGGAATGGGGCCCATATCCTAAGTGCCCTGTTGAAATCGACCTCTCTCGAGTCTGGGACAACCCCTCATGATGTGCCTACTATCGGCACACTCATAACAACCCCTCAGCGGGCGTGGCTGCTGGTACTGAGTTGTGCCAAATAGCTAGAATAGCCATTGTAGGAACCCTATGCAGGAGGTGCACTAAAAGATGACTGTCCCATATGAGTACCTGAGGTCCCTAACTAGCTGAAGCACCACGACGCATCAGAGCCTCCGCCATGACGCATCAGAGCTGAAAAGTAGAATTCACTGAATCCTCCAGAACCTCGAGACCTCTTGTCCTCCTTATGCCCCCCTCCTCATCCCGAATACGCTCTAACCTCTGGGCAATCTCCATAACTGCTGAAATGGAGTATCAGTCTCCAACTCCCAAGCCATGCTGAATCTAAGACATAACTGAGCCCCTCGATAAATCTGTGGACTTGCTCTCTAATGGTAGAAACCAAAATAGGTGCATAAAGGGATAAATCACTGAACCTGATGGCATACTTCGACATTGTCATAGTGCCCTAATGCAGCTTCTCGAACTTTGTGCACCACACATCCCAGAGAGTCTAGGGAACAATCTCCCTAAAAAATATATCTAAAAACTGAGCGCAAGTGAGTGGCACTGCATCGGGTGGCCTACCCTCCTCGTAAGCCTGCCACCACCTATATGCTACTCCTGATAACTGAAATGTAGTAAAAGCTACTCTGCTCACCTCCACTATGCCCATGGTGCGGAGAATATGGTGACACTTGTCTAAAAAACCCTGCGCGTCTTCAGTCACTCTGCCACTGTATGTAGGAGGGTGATACTTCTTGAACCTCTCACATCTCAGCTTCTCCTGTTCATATGCCTCTGCCCTGGCCTTAAGCTGAACCGCAATAACGGGTTGTACTAGCACCACACCAGGAGCATGGCTAACATGTTATGCTTTGGAGTATGGAAGCGGGGGTCTATGCTCCTCCCCCAATCTGTGAAGTAGCTGGTGGAATTGGGATCAATACCGCTTGTGCCAATGTACCAAACATGCTCAGGAACTGCAGTAAAGTCTCCTAAACTCCGGGGTTAGCAACAGGCGCCTCCGGTGCCTATCCCCTAACCGGAGCTACTGGTGGCTCCTCAACTGCTGCTCTGACAGGTGCCTCTCCTCTTCTTTTACCTTAGCCCCGGTCTCTCGCGGCTTTAGCAGGGGCACGGGTGTTTGCTCAGCTGATCCGGTAGTACGTGTCCTCACCATCCGTGAGAGAATAGAAATACAAAGGCTCAAACTCCAAAATCAATAAATCTGCACGATAGGAATGAAAGAAGTGGAATTTTCCTAATAGTCTCGTAACCTCTCGAAGATAAGTATAGACGTCTCCGTACCAAACTGCAAGACTCTATTAAACTTGCTCGTGACTCATAGAACCTATGAACATAGAGCTTTGATACTAACTTGTCACGACCCAGAATCCCACCATAGGCATCGTGATGGAACCTAGTCTCTAAGACTAGGTAAGCAGATTACTTATCACAGTTAAACTAGTTAAACATAATATATTAAAGAAGCATTTAACCTAAATACCAAAATCAATTTGGTATAACCTACACGACAATAAACATAACAATCCTCCTAAGACTAGGTAATACAGAGTCACGAACACTAGTTGAATACGTAAGATATCTCAAATAAAAAACTACAATACTGTTCGGATAACAAATTAACAGTACAATCAAAAGGAAAAGGACTCCATCAGATTGCGACGACCAAAAAACTCTACCTTTAATCCTCGCGCTCCAAAAGCTAACTCTGCCTACGTCCGTTATCCTCTTACTTGCATTTGCACAAAAATATGCAGAAGTGTAGTATGAGTACACCACGATCAGTACCCAGTAAGTATCAAGACTAACCTCGGTGGAGTAGTGACGGGGTACAATTCAAGACACCTACTAGTTATAATTACCTGTGCAGTAAATAATTATAAAGCTAATAATGGAAGCAAGAATCAGTATATTGCAACAAAGAACAAACATGTGATATAAACAATAAAGTAATACAAACACCGTTTAAGTACCAACGAAACCAATTAAGGAAAAATAAATGACAATCGAATATCAAACCGTTCTAACATAAGTTTCCCAACAAAATTACTCCGAGATACCTCATCTCATAAACACAAGTCACGAGTCCCAATTCACAATCCATATACTCATGGCACCCTATGCCATCATTATTAATCACAACCGCATGGACAATTCACGTGCTAATATCTCAATCCGCCTGGAATGTCCACATGCTCACAATCACAATCCGCCCAGCGTGACCATATGCTCATTACCACGATGGAAGTAGGTAGTATAAAAATACATGTGCATGATCAATTAATTTCAAGTTTCATACTCCTGAACCTATGTAAACGTCATGCTACAGTGTATGCCTGTGCGAGTGTACTATTGAAGTCCAAGTCAATAACTAATTTCAAAGTCATCAAGTATCTCATTAGATACAATACGACAAGTCACGTAAGGTGCATGACATATACAAGGAAAATCACACCATCACACGAATATCATCAACGTTATTCCCGCAGGCCATCACATATCATCCCTGACATAGCCACCCTTATCTCTCTGTATTGACAACATCATATTAGCCACCCTTATCGCCCCGCCTAGACAATAACACAATATCTACCCATATCACTCCACCAAGACATTAACACAATCGCCACCCGTATTACTCCTCCCAGACATTAACACAATATCTACTCGTATCGCTTCGCCTAGAAAATATATCAATAGCCACTCGTATCACTCCGCACAATCAACAACAGTGAGATGCCACCCTTATGCTCCCATAACAACAATCAATCCACACAACAAATCACATGTACTAACATTACAACAACATGACATATCAACTCGTACCACAAGTGTCCATAGGCCACAACCTTTTGAAACGACAATACCAATATCACCACAACATATTGCCCCTAGCTCAACCACAATGTGTACAAGAATCTCATAGCAACAAAATGAAATGGGAAAAAATAACTCAACAATGAACAACACTCCATTAAACGACAACTTCAACTAAAACAAGTTAATGGCTTTCAATAACTTCAACTTCAATTAATTGCTTAAGAATGCAATCAATAATAAAGGTATTTTCATGAAATGACAACTTCGAATAAGAATAATTCAACAATGAAAAAGGTACACGAAAATAAAAAGGTAGCAACTTCAAATAAGGTATGTAAGAATAAACTTGACAACTAAAAGATAGAACATGTGCTAACAACTTCAAATAAAGCATATAAAAATAAACTTGACAAATAAAAGATGAAACATGCGCTAACAACTTCAAATAAAGCATGTAAGAGCAAACTCGACAGGGGAATATAGAACATGAAATAACAAATTCAATTAAAGTATAAGGATAAATTTAATAAAGTAATGTAGAACATGTATAAATGCATATAAGAAGCCTAAGAGTCTAATACGGTAAATTTACGCATATATGGACGTGTATACACTCGTCACCTCATGCACACGTCTTCCACATAATCCAAATAGTGCTATTAAACCAAATCCTACGGGGTAGTTTCCCCCATGCAAGGTTAGATAAGATACTTTCAAAGAAGCTAAATCAATACTCTAAATAAACCTTTCCGTGTGAAACAACCTCCGGACGGCGCGAATCTAGCCAAAATAACTTAATATCATAAATAAAAGTCATACAAAACTATTTCGGATAATAAAATTTCAATCTTTAAGTCAACCCCGAGACCACACCTCAAAACCCGAGAAAACTCATAAAATCCGAACACCCACTCCGATACGAGTCCAACCATACCAAAATTATCCAATTTCGACATCAAATCGGCCTTCAAATCATCATTTTTGTGTTTTAGAAAGTTTTTACAAAAATCCCCAATTCTCCAATTCAAATCACTAATTAGATGATAAAAACAATGATGGAATCATGAAATATAACCAAATCCGGGTTCAAGAATACTTACCCCCAATCAAATTGGTGAAAATTCCCTCCAAAATCGTCTATAATCGAGCTCTACAACTCAAGACGTGATAAAAACAACTAAACCCTCGATATATATGGAGTCTATCCAAGAATGTTGTATCTGCGACAAATAATCCACTTTTGCGGAATCGCATGTGCGGCCACCTGCTCGCTTCTGCGGAATTAGCTTGCCTCGACCAACATCACTTGTACGACCAAGAATGCGCTTCTGCGCTAAGGGGACCGTTCTTGCGGTCGCGCCTATGCGCCCAGGATATCCGCATTTGCAGCCTCGACCAATAGCCCAATCCGCTTCTGTGATAGGAGGTCTGCATCTGTGGACACGCATCTGGGTCAAATCCTCCGTAGATGCGGAAGCACAACAACCAAGTAATCCTTCAGCAATTACAACATGAGACAAAATTATCTGCAACCCGTCCGAAACACACCTCGGGCCCTCGGGACCCCGTTTAATCATACCAACCGATCTCAAAACATAGTGTGAACCTGCTCGAGGCCATAAATCATACAAAACAACATCGAACTACTAATCGCATCCCAATCAATCCTAGTGAAACCAATGAACTTTAAATTTCCAAAACTCACGCCGAATCATATCAATTCAACTCGGAATGACCTCAAATTTTGCATGCAAGTCTCAAATGAAACAACGGAGCTATAAAAACTTCCAGAATCACAATCTGAACCCGATATCTACAAAGTCAACTCTCAGTCAAACCTCTCAACCTTTCAAATCTTCAACTTTTCAACTTTCACCGAAAAGCATCAAATCAACCTACGGACCTCCAAATCCATATCTGGACATATTCCTAAGTCCAAAATCACCATACAAAGCTATTTAAATCACCAAAATACCATTCTGGAGTCGTCTATACTAATGTCAAACTTTAATCAACTCTTACCACTTAAGCTTCTAAAGTGAGAATCATCCTTCCTTCAAATCTTCAACTTTTCAACTTTTACTAAAAAGCATCAAATCAACCTACGGACCTCCAAATCGAAATTCGTACATATGCCTAAGTCCAAAATTACCATACCAAGCTATTTAAATCATCAAATACCATTCTGGAGTCGTCTACGCTAATGTCAAACTCCAATTAACTCTTACCACTTAAGATTCTAAAGTGAGAATCATCCTTCCATATCAACCCTAAAATGCACGAAAATTGAAACTAACTACACAGGCTAGTCATAAGACGAAGCTACACTGGACCTTAGCCCACCGAATAGAATGTTGAATCTCAAAACCACCGGTCGGGTCGTTACGCTAAGGCATGGTTACTAGGTGAACATGTAGACGACCAGTTACAAATAATCTAGTTGGAGTTCATACATGAATGGTAAACATACATGATGCATTGTTGGAGTCCTATAGGCATGATTTCTAATGATCAAGTTTAGACAGTTTTAAATACAAAGCAATTGAGTGGTGCAAATCCTCATTTTATTGATCCTATAGTCATGATTTCTAAGCGAGTAATATAGTTGAGGGAAATATTAGTGTAAACAGTCTCCATTACTCAACATAGAGTCCTATAGGCATATTGTCTATAAAACAAGCCAAACAAGTAACAAACGAAGTTAATTAAATCCTATAGGCATGTTTTCTAGACATGTTATGAATCCTTTTGGTAGTGTTAAACTCATAGTTAATTAGAGTCTTAAATCATGATTTCTAAGTGAACATGCAAGATTGAGAAGCTTTATTCATGCTGTTTATTGTCAAGTAGCACACAGAAACAGAACATTGAACAAGTAGCAAATAAAATTATTTAGAACCTATAGGCATGCTTTCTACCCATTCATGCGAGAATAGGAACACCCCAACCCTTTTTCACTAATTTTCCCATCATCTGTTCTTACAAATTATTGTAGACCCAAATATAAAAATTACAGGCCTAAATTACATATACAAAGTAACCTAGTGATGCATCTGGGCCTTCATCAGCATTGATCTTCATGCGAAATAACATGCCTAAATCCCAGGTGCACAAGGATGATTAAAGCATGCCTGGATTCAGTGTTTAGATCGAACAACATACGTGGCCCAACAAACCAGGCCTAAACATAAAAGCAAATGTTTTGCTTACCCATTAGCAACCAATAGGAACATGAGTGCAACCAGTCGTTCAGGTGACTTAGAATCTAGGTAGGGTCGCATACACATGGATTCTTAGTATTGCGTTTATCATTAGCAAAATTTTTCTAATTAATCATCCTAAGGGTGATGTCTAATAGGTGAAAGAGCACATGAGCACAAACCAAAAGACTCTTGTAAGCACATAGGATGAGCACATATAGTAACTTCCAAGTTATCAAACAAGTTTTAAAATATAGTATCACATAGGTGAGATTCCTATAAAAAACATGACTTAATTGCAAAGGGTCTAACAAACAAGAGTCTTTTATGAAAAATATGTAAGCATGAAAGTTCAAGGCAGGGAGGAACCAATTCTAAGGAGACTAGCAAGTAGCAAGTTATACATGAATGACTTAACATGAAGAATAAAGAAACACATTCGAACAAATTCTGGGCAGGCGTTAATTTCCACAAGAGGTATTAATAAAAAAATCCAAAGCAGGGCATGAAGATAAAATCATAACAGAAAATAAATGCAGATTTCAGCTTTAACATAACATAATAAACTAGGAAAACCTAAAAAGGTCAGAAAATCAATAAAGTTGAATACACATAGTGAGCATATCCTAAAGCAAGTTCCGTATGGGATTTTGAGACCGGGAATAGTTCCGTATGGTGATTTATGACATGCACGCAAAATATTGGTGTCATTTCCAGTAATCTAAGTATGTTTCGGCGCGTTCGGAGTAAGTTGGAAGAACTTGAAGTTCATAGTTGATTCAATTTGGTTTGGGGTGTGCATCTTAGTGTTGATGTTGTTTTATGCGTTTCGAGGGTGCGAGCGAGTCTGTTTTATGATTGCGAACTTGTTGGTATATTTTGACGGGGCCTTGGGGGCCCGGACGCCATTCGGACAATGCACAGATTGAGTTAAGACTCAAAAAGGGCTACTGGTGCACCAGTTCTGGTGTGCCCGCACCTGCGAGCTTTGGGCCGCAGGTGCGAGCCCGCAGATGCGTCCTTTTGGCTGTAGAAGCGGCCTTGGAGCCTTGGCCAATGGTCCGGAAAAGCGAAAGGTTGATGGCAGAAGCGACCCCGCTTCTGCGATGAGGAGCTGCAGACGCGTGACTGCAAAAGCGGAAACCCGTCCGTAAATGCGGCCTACGCTGGGCCTGTGGATTTCTGTGGAATCGGGCCTAGTGCTGCGAAAGTGGTACCGCAAATGCAGCCTAGTGACCGCAGATGCGGAAGTTCTGCTGGGCAGAACCCTGAATTAATGTCGGGACTCAACCATTTTGGGCTTATTTATTTCATTCCTTGGGCAATTTTTGGAGCTCTTAGAGAGGGGTTTTCACCTATCACTTTGAGGTAAGTAATTTCTATACAATGTGAGTTAAATACATAGATTATGAGTAGATTTAACATGTAAAATTTGTGAAATCATGAGTTTAGATGAAAAACCTAGGTTTTGATAAAAGTGGATTTAACAACGAAAATGGTTATGGAATTTAGTAAAAATTATATATTTGATATCGTGAGGTTATGGGTTACCACTTTCTTCAAAAATTTCTGGAATTCGGGCACGTAGGCCCGGGGTGAATTTTAGGAATCCTTCAATTGGGGTTGGGTAATCGCTTTAATAGTTAGAATATAAACTTTTGAACATATATTGATTAATTTATACAATATTTGACTAGTTTCGGCTCGTTCGACACCGAGTTGAGGCTTTAGAGTGAATTTGAGGCCGAAAAAGTGAGTTTTGAGACGAGGTAAGTCTATTGCCTAACCTCTTAAGAGGGAATTCTCCCCATTGGTGATTTAAATTTATGCTGTTTATAACTGTGGGGGATACGTACGCACGAGGTGACGACAGTCCGTGCGTAGCTACTAATTATGCTTATGTCCGGGTAGTTTTAGGACCCAAATCATGCATTACCTGAAATGTTTGCACCTTACTTGTTAATTAAAGTGCCTAAATTATATTAGAACTTGTTGATTAAATCGTGAAAGACCATTATTGGAATTTTTGTTACCTTGCGTATTAGCCTTTAATAACGGTAAAGTCAAATGCTTATAAAATATCCTCTCTTCTTGTGGAGCGGGCCGTACGCCTCGACAGCAGATAGATGCATCTATGGTTCGTGCCGCTCGACCCTCGGCAGTGTACACGTTATTCTGGATCGGGCAGTACGACCTCGACATAATCGTGCTTAATAATACTTGGTGCCTAATCATACCTTTTATAATATTGTGGCTTGTAGTGTTATGATTTGTAACGAAAGTTATTTTTGGAATTATTAAAATTGTGAAAGAATTATTTGCTCTTGCTTGTTATTGAGTTAGTATTATTATTTACTTCACCCATGTCTATTTAGAAATTCTTGTATTCATATTGTTAGCCCATAGTAAATGCCGAAGTCGACCCCTCGTCACTACTTCTTCGAGGTTAGACTTGATGCTTATTGTTACACGTTGTTTACGTACTCACGCTACACTTCTACACTAACCGTGCAGGATCTGAGGCAGGTGCATCTGGCGGTCATACCGGCGCGCATCCTAGATATCCCAAGGCCTAGTGGTGAGCTGCTTCCTGAGCTGTTCCGTAGCCCCTAGATTCTCTCTTTTATATTTATGATATGTCTATTTTATATTCAGACAGTAGTTAGAGTTTTGTATATTCTTCTAGTTGCTCATACACTTGTGACACCAGGTCTTGGCACACACTAGTAGACTTTTGGTTTTGGATTAATTCTATGGTCATGATTGCACTCAATCGCTCTCATTTTATTTATTTTAATCCCGTTGCACCTTAAATCTTTTAAATTAAGGATAATTTAATTACTTGGGAATCTATTAAAAGGTAAAATCACGAGGTTAGTTCACTGTTGGCTTGCCTAGCAACGATCTTGGGCGCCATCACGACCTATAAGAGAATTGGGTCGTGGCACTTAGAGAAACTTGACTATAACAAAATAAGTGAGTGAAAGAGAGCAGTGATTAATGTCTGTCCAAAGAAAAATCGGGAGGGGTTTATATAGTGTTGAATTAGACAAACCAACATGGAAAACAGTCAATTAATCACAAGTAAGAAAATAAAATTGCATGTAATCAGTCACAAAACCGGTAAAGGTTAGCTAAAAAAAATATCTAAAAAAAACGGTAAAGGAGACAAAAAAATTTCAAACCTTAATTAGGGTCCAACGGCTGTAAATCGAACTAGGGATGCAAGAATCATCCCCTGTTGATTGTATATAGACGGAATATCATCCGAATCTTCACAAAATCAAACTCAATCGGTTTGAATTTGAGAGACAATACTTGCCAAAATCGAGCAAGTACTAAGTAATTCCTTGGTCGTGCAAGTAATGACATAGTAATTCATAGAAGGTAAGTGGATCATGGAGATATTCCATGGCGTGGCCGGACTCGAAGAGAGTCGAGGGTGATGCGGCTAGGTTTTCACAGAAGAGAGGGAAGGGGTTGAGAGGTTTTGAGGGCGGCTGATGGAGGGAAAGTGGGATTAGGGTTTGGGTGAAGGGATATAAGGAGAATAGGGGCTTCGTTGTGGGCCATTGATCATTTGAGATCAACTACCGGGATTAAAGGAAAGGCGGAGCGGGTCTCGACCGGGTTGTGAGTAAAGGGGTCATTTGGCTTTGCTCTGTAGACAGGTCAAGGGTTGGGCCTGGTGTTTTTGAGCTCGTTTAGTTTGAAAATTGGCTTAATTGGGCCATAATTTTAAAACACATAAAAATAAAATAAAAAATATATTTAAAACAATAAAAAATACTATTTTGAAATCAACACTTTTAAAATAATAGACTATGACTTGTAAAAAATAAAAAATTATTTTACCTAAATAGCATAATAAAAGACAATTATTGAAAATATTGGTTATTATTGCAAATGATATGCAAATAAAAAAAAATCCAAACATAATTATATGAAATAAAGTAAAATATTATGAAATATGCATGTTGATGTAAATAATTAATTTGGACAATTAATCTCTTAGAAATAATTTGAAGGAGTAATTAATAGAGATTTACCAATTAAAATGACGAAAAATCAATTTAAAAGCTTAAAAAATGAAATGAAATTACTTGTATGAAACTCTCGTGATAATAGTTTGACAATATATGAAAATTTTGATATTAAAACATGTCATGGGGTAGTAATTCAAGGAAATATTTTGTAAAATATATTAAAAAATGCACAAAACTACATTATAAAATATACGGGCTAAGTGGTCAGCATGAGGGCAAAATTGAGTATTAACAGGTAATTGACTAAAAGTATCTTTTGCTCTGTTATCCAAAGTCCAAACACTTACTTCTTCAAAAAGGAGGCCAAAATTCATAGTAAATAAAACTGATAAGCTAGAGAGGAAACATAGAAAAATTTCGTGCTGATATCTGAATATATAAATGAAAAGAATACTTAATTGCATCATCTTGCAAGGCAAACTTATAAGAGAACGTCCCCGGGTAATGATTTGATTACTCGTTGTCAGGATCCGAAATTCACTACAGGTCGTGATGGCACCCAACATCGCCGTTAGACAAGCCAACACTTAATTATTCATTTTTATCATTTTTAAAATCATGAATCTTTCTTAGATAATGATGTTAGTGCATTAAAATAAATTGTAGTTACGTACAGTTTCTTTAAAATAAAAAGTAAAAGTGAATCAGTGTAAAACAATCTATAATAAATTCTAGATCACCCCCAAAGCTCGGTGTCACTAGTATATGAGCATTTACTAAGGAGTACAATAATAACACAACCCCTGTTCGGAATGTAAATAAGACAAGATAAAGTAAATGGTATGATGGAGACTTTGTGGGCTGCGATACGTAGCATGGAATGCAGCTCATCATAAAGTTCCTCAGAAGCTATGCCTACGCGCCAAAATGACCACCAATTGAACATGGCAGATCCTACACATTTAGTGCAAAAGTGTAGCCTGAGTACGTAAATCAACGCGTACCCAGTAAGTATCTAGCCTAACCCCAGAGAAGTAGTGACGAGGAGTCGACATCGACACTTACTAGAGGACCAACAAAGCAATATAATAACTCATAAGTAGATGTGGAGCACACAACAATAATGGGGTAAATTTGTAAATTACCTAATCTTCTAAACATTTCTTTTAAAGTATGAATTTCCCAGTCTTGTATTCTACCACAGCAGCTCAAATGTATTAAGTACCAGTAACAAACGAATAAGAAGTACCATATAAAATGCCGAGCATCAGTGGAAAGATAATCTTGTGAATGTTCGGACTGCCAGCGATTGTACACTACCGAGGGTCGAGAGGCACGAACCATAGATGCATCTATTATACTGCCGAGGCGTTCGGCCCGTTCCACAAGAAAGGAAGGAAATTATCGAATTGTCAGACATGTGCTTACAATACAGTAGATGAGCATATACATACATATACATACATATACATACATACATACATACATACATATACATATATATATATATATATATATATTGTATTTTTACATCAATTTCAATAATGAATTCAATTAATTAAGCCAGAAAAATGAGTTCAAATAATTCAAATATTACATGATAAAGTCCTAAGTCTACCCGGACATAAACATGCTTTAGCTACGTATGGACTCTCGTCACCTCGTGCGTACGTAGCACCCACAACTAGTAGCACATAACAATTATATTACCTAGGGGTTAGTTTCCCCCTCACAAGGTTACACAGGAGACTTACCTCGCTCCGAAGTTTCATAACCGGCTCCAATGCCTCTTTAACTTCTCGACTCAAAGCCAAACGATCCGAAACTAGTCAAACAATGTGAAAATCAATCAAAATATACCCCAAAGCTCATAATTAATCAATTTATAACAATTTCTAACTTCACTCGAAAAGTTAACACAGTCAACCCACGGGCCTACGTGCGCGGAATCCAAAAATATTGAAGATAAACTTTATCCATAACATTACGAACTAAATATATAATTTATTCCAATTCAATGTCCAAAATCGTGGTAAAATCCAAAATTATCAATTCTAGGTTTCTCCTAAAATTTTCCTTAATTTCCATGAATTTCCATGTTAAAAACCTTTATAAAATCCAAGTATTTAACTTGTAATAGGGAAAAGTCACTTACCTTGGGTTGCTTGATGAAAACCCCCTCAAAATAGCTCCCCAAATTCGTCCATCCAAGTGAGAAATGAGAGAAATGAGAGCTAAGTCTCAATTTAAAAGAACCTTTCTGCCCAGCGACTTTCGCACCAGCAGACATCCAGCCGCAGCGTCGCTTTTGCGACAAAAAACCCCGCTTCTGCGGAGAAGTACTGAAGGCCATCTCTCTCACCTGCGGAAAAATTTTGCTTCTGTGCAAACGCATGTGCGATCCAATCTTTCGCTTTTATGCTGCCTTACGCTTCTGCGATCGAGGATTCCGCTTCTACGGACGCGCAGATGTGCCCAACATTCCGCTCTTGCGGATCCCCCTCCTTCCAGTCCAATTTCGCTCTTGCGACCAAAGTGCCGCTTTTGCGCTTGCACAGATGCGACCAAAAACTCCGCGCCTGCGATCCTCAGCTCCTAGCTCCTGTTGCGCTCTTGCGCTTTGTCTGCCGCTTCAGCGGCTCCGCACCTGCGCTCAAATTTCCACAGGTACGGTTGCACCAGAACTTGGCCAAAACCAGTATGTCCTAAATTTCAAGTTTCGATCCGTTTATAATCCGTTTCAAACCCGAGGCCCCAGGAACCCCATCCAAACATACCAACCAGTCCCAAAACATAACATGAACCTACTCGGGGTGTCAAATCACACCAAACAATATCAAAATTGTGAATCGACGATCGAAACCTTTCTTTAACTTTCAAATTTTAAACTTCGACGAACGCATCCGAATCATATCAAAACATTCCAGAATGACGCCAAACTTTGCGCAAGAGTCATAAATCACAATACGAACCTATCCCAAGGCTTGGAACCTCGAATGGACATTGATAACACCAAAATTCACTTTATAAGTCAAACTTAAGAAATTCTTAAACTTTCAAAATGCCAACCTTCCACAATAGGCGTCGAAACACTCCTAGACCACCCAATACTCAACCCGAGCTTACGCTCAAGTCCGAAATCATCATACGAACCTATTGGAACCTTCAAGTCCAGATTCTGAGGTCATTTACTCAATATTCAACATTTGGTCAACTCTTCCAACTTAAAGCTTCCGAACTGAGAATTTTCCTTCTGTAACCACTTCTAACTTCCCGAAATTCAATTCCGACTGCGCGTACAAATCATAAAACATGAAGTGAAGCTACTCGAGGCGTCAAACCGTCAAACGACGTGCTAAAGCTTAAAACGGCCGGTCGGTCGTTATATTCTCCCCAACTTAAACATAAGTTCGTCCTCAAAGGTGCTAAGAACTGCTCCAGAGCTGCCCCAAAATCACTGTTCAACACCTTGTGCACCTACCCATGCCACCACAACCCAGTTGAGCATATTAGCTCGAGCCAGACTGAAGATCCTCCCTTTTATTTAGTCAATAAACCTTAGAACCAAATTCCAACCTCCGAATTTCTCTACAATACCTGATTCTAACATACGAATACCATATCAATCACTAGACACTGTACGAAAACATGATCATGCACCTATGCTGAAATCACACCATGCACCACATAAGGTGTTTCCCATAATAACATCCTCCGACCACAATAGCCAAAATTTCACGAATCTGATGTTCGCAATACACCTTATAACGCATATAAGCTCTGTTCCAACTCTCGCAACACTTCCGCGATGAAAGAGATGTGTAAAAACTCATAAACCACATGCCGAATCAGCAAATCATGGAATCTCTTCTCCGGACAAGAACCATTACTTCATTTTGAATTGGATAACGATATTTGCTCTTTAACATATCTTACGTAACTCTGATCGCACTAATCTCAGGTCCAATAATCTCGTCTCACCTAATACAAGTTGCTCGAGCAATAAACCACCTCATACATTGTCTAAAATCTCATACATCACCATCAAAGCGCCAACAAGCTATAACTCGAATATGACCCATAAGGAAGAACGAACTCTAGCAACGAATTATCCATCCTGCGTAACGAATAAAATGGGCAAACTGATGTTATGGCTCGATCTCAGAGATAGGAAACAAGGTACACAAAATAAGTATAAGGAGCCGTACTTAGCACCTCACTGTTGCGGCGTGCAACTCGATCCAATTATGACACTATTGTGGCGTGCAATCCGATCCAAACATGACACTGTTGCGGTGTGCAACCTGATCTGAATATGACATCATTGCAGCGCACAACTCGATCCACACAACATATCCGTGGCGGCGTACCACCCAATCCAAAAAATGTACCTATGGAGGAGTGCCACCCGATCCACACATAACAATCAATAAGGAGACACCCATCAACCCGAAATTCTTATACTTACGAAATGCCCGAATATCGACCATAGGCACGCCTAGTGCATAATACAATTCTGGGGAGACGGACAGTTCCATATGCTATAAGAACCCAAGCACGACTAAGGTGCGATAAATGACCTGCATCTCGAGAGTCATCTTGCTCATATAACACCACAAGCCACACGGGATCACAACACATGTGCGAATAATCAAGCCGTCTCACAACCCACCTGGCACAATAGAGTATTACACGAAATAGTTGACGACGGGAATAACATCTAACACTCGAAGACTCTTCCATAACATTACCATGCTAAATGAACACTTCCAATCTGATGTAAATCTACCAGCGGACCTCAAGCTGATTCCGCTTATCCTAAACTGGGCTAATAACCTTTCAAGGATCCACAATAACCCTATTCATGACACATAAGGATAGCCGTCAAATCTGGAACAAACTCACATGGTTCACAACCAAAGGATTAGAGCATCTCCCAATCATAACCTCTTCTATTACCGATAGTACCAAAATCTCCATACTCGATTTAAATATCTAACAACCGAATGACTAACACGTCACCTTTATCCGATCTTCTCATGGGATATACCCCCACAACATTCCGCACCCGGTAATAAAATCTTAACATCG
This sequence comes from Nicotiana obtusifolia, assembly GCA_002018475.1. NCBI lineage: Eukaryota > Viridiplantae > Streptophyta > Magnoliopsida > Solanales > Solanaceae > Nicotiana > Nicotiana obtusifolia. Next base: position 63,691 of record MCJB01039153.1, on the reverse strand, counting down.
ATGGCCATTGACCATGCTACACCCATAGTGCTAGTCCAGCATCCGCATTTCAATACCCAACACTTCTTCCCCAAACTGACCATCCTCAGACTGCCCGAGCATAATGCTAGCATATTCTGAGCCTTTTAAATCTCCCCCCCCCCCCC
>MCJB01039153.1:38076-63525 GCA_002018475.1 Nicotiana obtusifolia | reverse complement strand
CCCCCCCCCCCCCCGCTCCTCCGAGCTTGTGACATTTTCATCAACACCAAACCTCGACCTTGGTCCTCAACATCCAAATTTCCATACCGCCCGCTGTATTTACCATGCCGCTACACGATAGTACAAGAATTCATCATAACTCCTTAACCACCAATAGAATAAACACTTCATCGTCTAGAAACCTTTTACTTAACTCATTTTAGAAGAACCATTGCAACACGCAGCTGAATTCCCTTAACCGCAAAAAATACAAACCTCAAATCGTGGTCTAAACCGCCATTACCCTTCCGAAAATCTATTTACACAACAAGGCCATTTGAATAAAATACCTCCCAAATCAAGCAAATTATGGTGGCTGTTGAGCCCGTACGTACAACCACAACCCACCTGTATACCTTAACATGCCGAAGGAACTGATCATTGCCACAATCATGCTGATTGAAACCATTACTAGCCGATCCCACTTCGTTCGATTTACTCTTGACTTGCCATAGAAAAAATAATAGCTCCATTCGAAAATATAATGTAACTCAACAACACTCCTCCCGAGTGACCCAATTCACGAGACCACATCGTGTCAATACCCATGAACTATCTCATACCCTCCTCATGCGCACGATAACATCTCAAATTGGTACATTCATTCTAAAAGACCTTTTGCGAATTTGAAACTATTTTCTCCCATTTTTCCAATACTGCCTTGTAGACCTGATGATTACACAGAAAATTCCCCAAGTGTTCTTCACACTATTGCAAAATTCCAGTCTTCAGCCATATAATGAACCTATTAGAACCACTATTGAGAGTCACCAACTCTGACTTGGTCCCGAATATAAGCCAAACTCTAGTGCACTTTCAGCATATGAACACTCCCAAAGAAGCAACCGGATGAATTATTTTCCTTGTACGTCACATTCACAGGAAGCATAAACTCTGACTCTTCCCAAAACCTGCGCATGAATCGACAAAGCGAAATATAGCACACATTTATCAAGTCCTTTGCTCAAATTACTCCTGATGTTTTCTTTTCTAAGACATAAATAATCCACCAATGCACCGATAACTAGAAGCTGCACAAGCAGACAACCACGTGATCCAATCGTAGACGGTGGGCTCCCCCTCTTAGTTTAAGCTACCATCAGATGATGTAGAACCCACAAAGATTCTTCCTTCTCAATTACCATGATCTCGCACTGTCATTTAGCCAAACTTATCATAGTCCCTTTTTAAACTCTTCACGAACATTAATTCACAATCGCATATTCGACCTTCTGCCGGGTAGTAAGTAGAACTCTTCGTAGAAACTTCATCAAAATCACGCAACCGCTAACCTGTCCACAAGAGATAGCCCACCTGTGGAATTCCATATCGACATCTTCCAATGACGCTGCATAGGGTACAACTACCACGAAATCAGTAAACCCTCCTGAGCCCATGCTCGCCTGCCAGCTGTAAGAGTCTGTTCATTCCCCATAGACATCAACTGACAGTCCGACGATACATTCCAAACACGGAGTCACGTTGCATCCCAAAAATGATAAGCAAGTTTTTCACACCCCTCTTCAGTCCAAGCGAACACCCTCTCTGCCATACTCGATCTTCCTCAGTACAGTAGCCACCACCCAAAATAAAATTCGTAGACCTAGTCACTGTCCACCATGATTCCAAAATCGCTCAAAACTTTTCTCAAGGCATGTGGCTATCCTACCACAGAATCCATGTGCTACTCTATCACTCCCACTTCAGTTAAACCATCTCCTTTAAGCAACTTCTCGACCTCTGCGTTTCATACTTGTCCTGCTAGCAATTCAACCACCGCGAGACACCTGCCGCCATGTCCTTCCTCATCCTTCGCTACCCAAATGTTGCATCAAATCAAAATCCATTTCTGTAGCACCTAAACTAATAAATTTCTACCAACTTTAGGCCTCCTCGAAGATCATCTTTCTCGAGCCATCAGCATTCGAAACACCGATTCGATTCTAAAACCTCTACAAATTGCCATTTTTGACAACCGTTTCTTAGACAGTATTTCACCACACCCTGCCCCGAAGGCGAATCAAAGAAGACCATAACATCGGTGAACCTTAATGCATTCAAACAAGGACGACAACACCACATCACAAATAAAAATTCCACCACGCCCAAAAATATCAGATCTCGTTACTCCATCAACCAGAGCCTGAATATCCATAGTCCGATTGTATTTCCTTCGCTGGAATTAAATGCTGAACCTCTAAGCTATGAACTGAGAAATCCTCCTTCCGATTCATTCACTGCTGCGATCTATAAATAAGCACCCTACCATTTATATCAACACATCACGATAACCACTCAGGAACATTATGACAATCTGTGCATAGCCTCAAAATCATAGGGAATACTAGTACAGGGCTGAAGCGAGGAACACCCTTCCATAGGATGACGACAATAGCTCGCTCGAATACGTTGGGAGATACATCATGCGCTACATCTGTAGTACCACTACAAATTTTCGATGCCCCATTGATAACAAGCGCGCAACATCGTGTAAGAGTGAGTAGGAAGGAAATAAAGCATAAGATCCAATGTAATCAAACCTCACGAAGAGGAATCAAGAAGGGAAGTGCTCCTAACAGCCCGTAGTCTCTAGAAGATAAGTGCAGTCGTCTACGATCTGCAAGACTCTACTAGACTTGCTCATGACTCGTGAGACCTAAGTGAACCTAACATTCTGATACAAAGTTGTCACGACCTGAAATCCATTGAGGCCGTGATGGCGCCCAACATCGCTATTAGGTAAGCCAACACTTAATTATTCATTTTTATCATTTTTAAATTCTTGAATCTTTCTTAGATAACGAGGTTAGTGCATTAAAATAAATCGTAGTTACGTACAGTTTCGCCAAAATAACAAGTGAAAGTGAATCCGTGTAAAACAATCCATGACAAGTTCTAGAACACCCCCAAAACCCGGTGTTATAAGTGCATGAGCATTTACTAAGGAGTACAATAATAACACAATCTCTGTCCAAATTGTAAATAAGATAAGATAAAGTAAATGGTTGGATGGAGACTTTGTGGGCTGCGATATGTAGCTTGGAATACAGCTCACCATAAAGTCTCCTCAGCAGCTGCAACTACGTGCCAAGATGACCACCAATTCAACCGGTCAGATCCCGCACATTTAGTGTAGAAGTGTAGCATGAGTACGTAAATCAACGCATACCCAGTAAGTATCTAGCCTAACATCGGAGAAGTAGTGATGAGGGATCTACATCGACACTTAATAGAGGTCCAACAAAGCAATATAATAAAGCATAAGCAGATGTGGAGTACACAGCAATAATGGGGTAAATTTGTAAATTACCTAATATTCTAAATATTTCTTTAAAAATATAAATTTCTTAGTCTTGTATTCTACCTCAACAGCTCAAATGTATCAAGTACCAGTAACAAACGAATAAGAAGTACCATATAAAATACCGGGCATCAGTGGAAAGATAATCTTGTGAATGTTAGGACTGCCAGCGATATAATGCACGATTATGCCGAGGTACACTACTGAGGGTCGAGTGCCATGAACCATAGATGTATCTATTATACTGTTGAGGCATTCAGCCCGCTCCATGAAAGGAAGGAACGTATCGAATTACGAAACATGTGTTTACAATACAGTACATGAGCATAAAGTGAATATAACCTTTACCGTTTCTCAAATAACTTGCCAACAACTCAAGGTGATAAAGCTCAGAGCAATATATATATATATATATATATATATATATATATATATATATATTAATTTCAATTATAAATTCAATTAATTAAGTTAGTAGAATGAGTTCAAATAATTAATGTATTACATGATAAAGTCCTAAGTCTACCCGGACATAAATATGTTTTAGCTACGTTCGGACTCTCGTCACCTTAGGCATACGTAGCACCCACAACTAGTAGCACATAATAATTATATCACCTAGGGGGTACTTTCCTCCTCACAAGGTTAGACATGAGACTTGGCTCGCTCCGAAGTTCCATAATCGGCTCCAATGACTCTTTATCTTCTCGACTAAAAGCCAAACGATCCGAAACTAGTCAAATGGTGGGAAATTCAATCAAAATATACCCCAAAGCTCATAATTAATCAAATTATAACAATTTCCAACTCCGCTCGAAAAGTCAATACAGTCAATCCTCAGGTCCACGTGTCCGGATTTAGAAATTTTTGAAGATAAACTTTACCCATAACATTACGAACACAAATATATAATCTATTCCCAATTCCATGTCCAATATCATGGTAAAAATCCAAAATTATCAATTCTAGGTTTCTCCTATAATCTCCCCTAATCCATGAATTTCCATGATAAAAACCTTTTAAAAATCCAAGTATTTAACTTGTAATAGGGGTAAGTCACTTAGCCCCAGTTGCTTGATGAAAAACACCTCAAAATCGCTCCCCAAATTCAGCCATCCAAGTGAGAAATGAGAGCTAAGTATTGATTTAAGAGAACTCTTCTGTCTTGCGACTTTCCTACCAGCGGACATCCAGCCGCACCTGTGGCGTCACTTTTGCGACAAAAACCCTGCTTCTGTAGAGAAGCAATGGAGGCCATCTCTAGCACCTGCAGGAAAACCCCGCTTCTGCGCAAACGCAGGTGCGATCCAAATATTTTGCTTCTGCAGCCTTTCGCTTTTGCGATGGAGGATTTCGCTTCTGCGGACACGCATATGCGCCAAGCATTTCGCTCCTGCGGATCCCCTTCCTTCCAGTCCAATTTTGCTCCTACGACCAAAGTGCCGCTTCTGCGCTTGCATAGATACGACCAAAAACTCCACGCCTGCGATCCTCAGCTCCCATCTCCTGTTGCGCTCCTGCGCTTTATCTGCCGCTTCAGCGGCTCTGCACTTGCACCCAAATATCCGCAGGTGCTGTTGCACCAGAACTTCTCCAAAACCAGCATGTCCTAAATTCCAAGTTTCGATCCGTTTTCAATCCGTTTCAAACCCAAGGCCCCCAGTACCCATCCAAACGTACCAACCAGTCCCAAAACATAACACGAACCTACTCGGGGTTTCAAATCATGCCAAACAACATCCAAATTGCGAATCGACGATCGAAACCTTTTTTTAACTTTAAAACTTTTAAACTTCGACAAACGCGTCCGAATCATATCAAAACATTCTGGAATGACCCCAAACTTTGTGTACAAGTCATAAACCACAATACTAACCTATCCCAAGGCTCGGAACCCCGAACGGATATCGATAATACCAAAATTCACTTCAAGTGAAACTTAATAAGTTCTTAAACTTTCAAAATACCAACCTTCCACAATAGGCGTCGAAACTCTTCCCGACCACCCGATACTCAACCCGAACATACGCCCAAGTCTGAAATCATCATACGAACCTATTGGTACCTTCAAGTCCCGATTTCGAGGTCTTTTAGTCAATAGTCAGCCCTTGATCAACTATTCCAACTTAAAGCTTCCGAACTAAGAATTTTCCTTCCGAAACCACTCCAAACTTCCCAAAATTCAATTACGACTGCACATACAAGTCATATAATATGAAGTGAAGCTACTCGAGGCCTCAAACCACCGAACGACGCGCTAGAGCTCAAAACAACCGGTCGGATCGTTACACTCGAGAATTTTGAGGACGATACAATAATAGAATAAAACAATAAACAATAAAGTAAAGCGGTATTCATTTTATTAAAAAATTAATAGGGTAACTAAAGAAACTAATAACGCTAAATGAAAAGAAATCATTAGAAGCTATACGTTCGATATATCATAATTGCACTTTCTTGCCATTCAAACTTACAAGACAATATCGACTCTATTTAATAACAACAAGAACGAAAATAATATTTACAAAGTATATAATTAGATTTCTTTTTGAGTGTATATGTTCGAGTTTTGTGGGGACTTAGGTAGTGAAGGACCTAGGTGGTGTGAAGCTAAAACTTTTTCCTTATTTAGTACTTAACTTAATAAACACAGATAAATAGAGGGACATGATGATTTTAAGAAAATATAGATTAATAATGGACCGAAAATAATTTTTTATGTGTTTCTGTCATGTATTAAATCATCAGTCATCATCCAGAGTAAGGTTGTCCAAAGGGACGGGACAGCCCGACCCATTCACGCCCCAGCTCAGTCTCGTCATGTGTAAGTGGGATGGGATATAGGGGGTAAAGGGACGAGGGATGGGATGTGACGTCCATTTTGTCCTGGTGAGTAGGTCTGGTCCGATAAAGGCCCGATCCCGGCCCTGTAACCTGTGAGGCTTGTTTTTTCTTAAAAAAAGCAGTCATTGACCAACGACTTTAGTTTTAAAAATATTTGTTGGCAACAACTAAAAACAGCCCAAAATGTCCCATATCCCCTCCTCTCCCCAACGTTTAATTTAACCCCTAAGTTTATTAAATTATACTTCGGCTGTATTTTTAACTATAAATACGCCCCATCATTCTTCATTCTTTCCCACAGAAATTATCATTCTCTCTCTAATCTCTTATATTCTATTTACGTTCTTCTATCAATTGCTTATAATCAACTACGTTTCAAGTATTGAGACAAATTTATGGAGCAAGTTTCAAGCTTCATATTAATTCGTCAAGTATATGGAGAAATTTTTTGGGCAATTTCTTTAAGTTTAAATATTTAATCACGGCGCACCCGTTCAATCTATCAATTTTTATGTTTAATTTTACGTGTCATTTTAGTGTTAAATTTTTGTGTTTACTTTTCGTGTTTCAGTTTCGTGTTTAACTTGTGTGTTTAATTTTTATCTTTACTTTTCATATTTATTTTCCGTATTTAAATTATTGCTCCTAAAAATATACTTGACATAACCAACCCATTTAAAAAAAGTAGTAAAGGTACTAATTCTATTAGTAATAACAATCTTCTTTCTAAAGTTAGAAAACGTATAGAGGATATAACTCATGCTCATAAAACTTTCTTTACCCAATCCTTTGGATTTTATAATATTAATCGAGAAGAACTACTAGATCATGAAATTTTACAAAGACAATTTGGCAATGATATTTATAGAAGAAGAAAATAAGGAAGATGAATTAGATGAAACACCCACTAGGTAAGGCTAAGGTAGAACGTATGAGAACACAACTTGAATGCAATTTTTTTAATTTAGATAAAGTCACTTTAGTTGCTAATTGTAAAAAAAATAAAGCACAATTTACATATGGTACGAGTGGAAAATCAGGTGGGGCAGGGTGTTTAACTAGTCCCTTGCTTCGTCAACACAAACCTTTATGGATAAAAGCTCATATAAATGCCGGAAAAATACCTGATCCTACCAACAGTTCTGGCACTCTTACTGGATTTGGCGGGGTTTCTAACTATGTCCAATAATAGTTTCACCCTACTATCGGTACTATATTACGTCCCTATAACAATGATAGAGATCGTGAAAATTAGCAAAAGTGGTTGATGTCTTATCTTTTAATTTTTCTTCTCGCTCTGCTTTTGTGCACTATATACAATAAATTTAAAATTCTGCTTTTACAAGGTTTTTCTAACACCACAATTAGAAATGATGTTTTAAAATTTAAAAGAGGCAAACCTCAGTATATGCGTTGTGTATTTTACCACTTAGATTGTAAAGTGTACATCTAATATAGGTCATAGTCCTATTGGCAATGATTATTTAACTGTTATATGTCATTGAGTTGATCATCAATTGAACATGCAAAAATGTATTATTGGTTATAAACATGTTCACTCAAAATACAGTGGAGCTATCACGACCCAGTTCCTACTATAGGCCGTGATGGCGCTCGACGTCGCCGTTAGGCAAGCCAACGGTGAACTATCAACTGAATTATTCATTTTATTACTTTTGAAATTATATATTTTTTTTAAAATGAAGAAATCTATGCATTTAAAAACCATGGGTACATACAATTTAGTAAAATATAAAATAAAAGTGTTCTAATATTAAGCAAAACTACAAACAATTAGCAGAACATCCCAAAATTTTGTGTCACAAGTGTATGAGCATCTACTAGAAAGTATAATAATAATAATACAACACATGTCTGGAATATAAGATAGACATGATAAAACAAATAAATATGATGGAGACTTTGTGTACTGCGGATCATAACATGGAATATAACTCACCATAAAGTCCCCTGCAACTCCGCCTACACGCCCAAATGACCATCAGAAATATACCTGCACAACAAGTGCAGGAAGTGTAGCATGAGTACGTAAATCAACGCGTACCTAGTAACTATCTAGCCTAACCCCGGAGAAGTAGTGACGAGGAGTCGACATCGAAACTTACTTGTGGTCTAATAAATAAAATACAGGAATTATAAGTAGGCATGAAATATAATAGTATCAATAAAATAAGAAACAGTAGTTAACGTGATTCTTTAAGAAAATATCATTTTAAAAATCCCCAAATACCACATGCCAAACAAATAAGAACCATCAAATAAATGTTCGATCTCAAGTCAGAAAGGGAATATCATGTAATTTCCAAGTCTCAATCAAGAGGATAACCTCGTGGACATCGGACTCCTAGCGATTTTACGCACGAATTATATCGAGGTCGTTCGGTCCGATCTATATAGTCGTGTACATACCCTGTAGAGATCATACAACCCGATCCATCGATGCATCTCAATGTATATACTGCAGAGGCGTTCGACCCTATCCCCAAGAATAGGAAAACTTATCAGGTTGCTTATTTACAATACAAGGTCAAGGACATAAAGTAAGCATGACATTTATCATCAATAAATTATCCCGCCAAACAACTCAAGATATTGAGATTCGATCTAACATGTTCTCTATCAAATTTCAATTTTAAGTTTTAGATAATAAAACTAATAAATTGAATTCACGTAATACAACTATTGCATGGTAAAGTCCTAGGTCTACCCGGACATAAACATGATTCTAGCTACTACGGACTCTCGTCACCTTGTGTGTACATAGCCCCTACAACAAGTAGCACATAACAAATACATCACCTATGGGGTAGTTTCTCCCTCACAAGGTTGGACGTGAGACTTACCTTGCTCTGAAATCCGATAACCGACTCCAACGCCTCTCTAACACCTCAAACGATGCCCAAACGATTCTAAACTAATTAAACAACATGCAAACCAGTCAAAATATACTCCAATACTCGTAATTCAATAATTTATAACAATTTCCAACTCCGTACGAAAAGTCAATCTCAGGCCCACGTGCCCGAATTTCGAATATTTTCGAATATAAAAATTACCCATGACACCATAAACTCAAATATATAATTTATTCCTAATTCCATGTCCAATTTCGTGGTCAAAATCCAAATTTATCATTTCTAGGTTTTCTTTCAATAACCCACAATTTCTAATATTTTAATCTTAAAATCCATACAAAATCCATGTATTTAACTCACAATGGATAGGAATAACTTACCACATCATAGATAATGAAAATGGCACTACAAAAATTGTCCCAAGCTCGGCTCCCATGGAAGAATTGAGATAAAATGAGCCTAAACCTATTATTCGCAATATTATACACTGCCTAGACATCCTTCTTCGTGAACGCGGCAAGCCCCTCACTGTCACGAAGTGTTGCCAGCTCCAGTCCAGAAGTCTTCTTTGCGAACGCGATGCTCTACCAGACAACCCCTTGTGAACGTGATACCCCGTCCGCGAACGCTAAGGCTAAAATCTCCCAGGCAGCTTCCGTTCGCGAACGCGATTCCATTATCACGAACGCGTAGAACCACTTGCTAGTCCTTAGTGAACGCGAGGCCTCCGTCACGAATGCGATGAACAAAACAATCCTTCAGCTCGAATTCTTCTTCGCGAACGCGAGCTTCTATTCGCGTTTGCGAAGAACAAAACCAGAACCAACAATACATTCAAACTTGGTCTAAAACCATCCCGAAACACACTTGAGGCCACCGGGAGCCCGTCCAATCACACAAACAAGTCCCAATACCTTATCCAAACTTATTAATAGCTCGGAATGCCACAAATAATATTAAAATCACGAATCGGCGATCAAAATACTTCTTTTAACTTTCAAACATTTAAACTTTGACGAACGCGTCATATTTAAACAGTTTGGAATGATGCCAAATTTACGTACAAGTCACAAGTCGTAATATGAACCTATTCCAAGGCTCGAAATCCGAAACATACATCAATAACACCAAACTCGACTTCATATCAAACTTTGGAAATTCCACAATCTTCATAATGCCTACTTTCCACAATAAGCATCAAAATGCTCACGGACCATCCAATAATCAAAACTAAGGTCATGCATAATTTGATAAATACAGAATTACCGTACCGAAATAAAAAAATTTGGTATTTGGTATGGTATTTGGTTTAAGTTTTTTAAAAAACTGATATTAGGTATGGTATTTGGTATTTTAGAAAGAAATATCGAAATACCGATAACGTACCGAAATATAACCTTGGTCAATGCTTCCAAATTAAAGCTGGGTCAACGCTTCCAAATTAAAGCTTTTGAATTGAGAATTATCCTTCCAAATCAATTCCGATCTTTTTGAAAATCGAAACCAACCACACTTGCAGATCATGATATATAAAGTTAAGCTACTCAAGGCCTTAAACCACCGAATGACGCGCTAGAACTCAAAACAATCGGTCGGGTCGTTACAGGAGCATATATTGCAACTACTGTTCTAGAAATACTTTAATGTTATGGTCTTATTGATAAAAATTTTACTATCACATTAGATAATGCTTCTGCTAATACCACTACAGAAAATAGCGTAGAAGCTAGAATTGACCTAATTAATGAAATTTTTTTTTATATTGGATGTGCATGCTATATTTTTAACTTGGTTGTAAAAGATGATATTAATTTATTTTCTTATTATTGTGCTAATATACAATATTCTTGTGGCTATATTCTTCGTGCTAATAAAGCAAAACATATTTGTGAATTTAACGATTGTTGCACCCTATTTTGCACCGATCAAGTCAGGATTTAATTTGTAGTTTCTCTGTTGTTGATAAAAGAGAGTCGCCACCTAATATTTAAAGGTATACTAGGGTACCTATTTAATTACTAAGTCATGTTTTTATTAGTCTACTAACCGGTGAGATTATGGGTTAGGGTTCTTGTTCTTCTAAGGGGAAGGTGTTAGCACCCCTTAAAATCTACCTGAGGTAGCTTTAGAGTATTTAGACTATGTTTGGGATCATTTACGTATAAAAGGTGTTGACTAGTGACAAGGAATGCTGCTTACTATATATCTGAGTATGATATTGATGGAAAGAATGTGAGGTCCTAAAGGGATTTGAGTTTATGAAGAGGTTCAGAAGAGATCTTAAAGAGTCTTGAAATTGGTATATAAGTGATCTAGATTGTATAAGTTTATAAAATAAGATTGAATTATGAGAATACCTTGTTTTGGGGGATGGTTATTTACACAATGCTAAAAGGATGTTTTGTATGAAATGTAACTAGAATTACCTTAGATTCGAAAGATTTTCAAAGAAGGGAGTTATTTACCGAAAATTCCTTAAAGGCGACAATTCTTCGAAGTTCTGATTTTCCTTTTGAAAGTGAAGCTGAAATCTGATTTTTGCTTATTGAAATAGAGCTGATGTTTTACCAAGTTCTGAATTTCAAAATATTTAAAAGAAAGAAAGGTGAGTGAAAAACATAATGATTAGCGAGCAGATTATAATTAGTGAATTAATGGTCTACTTCTAACTAATTTTCCTTTTCAATCCTATGTTGTTTAAGGCTGGTCTAAGTTCATATGATATTAAGGCATGAAAGAAAGGTATGTGTTCTAATATATGAGTGTTATGTACATAAAAGATAAAACAACAATAAAGACATAACAAATACAGAAAAAATTCAACTAGTAGAAGCAGTAAACTAAATTAACAAGGCAGTAATAATGATAAAGGAGTTGTGGGAAAGAGGACTGGACTCTATGATTGGGCCTCAAGAAGGTAGGTCCAGCGATAAAGAAAAGCAAACACAACTGACTTTGGTCTCCTGGATGCGGTTCACTAAGGCTGGAATTGGGCCTGACTTCATCAAAAACTCAAAGGCCCAAATAGATATACATGTCAAATAATAAGAAGTTCATTAGACACATATCCCATATATATTTAACATATTCTAATTACAGATAATACTTTGATGTACGTACGAATACACAAACAGATATTTGAAGCAAGAATAAGATTAATATGGTAGAGGAGATTATACGTGTATGTGGAGGCTTTACTCAGCAAATCATTCACATTGGAAACCTTTCATTGTCATTAAACACTAAACCCTTAAAGAACTGAATGCACCAATAAATTAAGAGATAAGGAGGGAACCCCACTCGAGGTCGATTCTTCCATTGGATCCCCCAACACATCAAAGTTCTCAAAGGATTCAAGGCCCAGGGCAATGATTGTGCTGGGAAGGGCTGTGCAACCTAAAGTTGAACTCCGCTCCCAAATACCCTTAGTCACTAACAACATGTAGTCCTTACGGGTTTAAATGCCAATGATGCCTTTCCAGTGCATACTAAGTACTACAGTATTACTTACCACAAAATATATACTTTCCTCTTAATGAAAATAACACAAGAGAGTACAGATTACTATTAATACTAAATAGGGAACCACATATCAAGGAGACCTAAAGGGAGAAGGGCTGAGTCAGAATACACATAAATAAAAAGAGGTTTCATAATCACACCACTGCAAGAATGAATCATTAAAGAATATCATATTCAAACAGGTACTAATAACATTACTTGGTACCCTAAAGGCATCAAGGCAGATTCAAACCAACAGTCATGGACAGCTAGTGCCACAAAAAGGTTATCCAAGTCATGGGATTAAACTCTTATCATGATTACATTTTCATAGGTTCAAATATGGGACTCCTAAAGTCACAACAGGGCCATGCTTCTAACAATATTAGCATCTAAACACTTGAATTCTTTAAACTTATTTAGGTGATATGGGCATATTAGATTTTTAGGAGTATATTAGTTAGAGTTACCAAATAATTAAATCAGCCTTAAGGCAAATAAGATGCAGGGAAACAAGATGAAATCTCAGCAGAATCATCGGTGAAGGAAAAAGCATGAAGTTTAGATGAGCATGATTGGTTCAACAATAATGATAGCTAAAACAAAATAAAAGACTATGGCGATAACTCAATAAAATAATTGGACAAATGCAAGCAGAGACACCTCAACTTTAGGGTCAAGGTTAAGAGGCAAGGATATATAAGTCTTGAACAAGTTCAAGTTTCATCTTAGCAATAACTATCAGGTAGTAAACTTAGCTTCCAAAACTCAATAAATTACAGAAGTGCAATAAACAAAGGTGAGTTTATTGTAAGTCACTGAGAACTACGAGTTTGTATTGAACATAAACATGTAAGAATTCAGGCATAGAGACTGTAGGAAAACTCAGAACAAAAATCAATAGTTGTCATTTACCTAATTTATAATGGAACAAGTTGATCATAAAAGGTTGTCAGACTAACAAAAAGATAAATATCAAACATGCCAAACACATGCAACATAACTATAATCTATAGAAACTTAACTTCAACATATCTAAATAATTCAGAGAGATGAACAGAAGAAAAGGAGGAGAAAGGTGTTGGCCTTCTTATGGGCAGCAGACCAAATGAAGTCTTTGTTGCTCAAAGATCCCAGAAAACTTCAAGCTTGAACCAGTAAATAACTCAACAAAAGAGAGGAAGACAGTAAGAAAAGCTAAGACCAGAAACCCTAATGTGCTTAGTTTAGTGTTAGGTTGTCTTGGTTCGTATCTATTAGGTCAGAGCATTGAAGACTGCTATTTATAGTGCCATTTAAGGCCTTAGAGTTTGAGTATTCAAACCAGGATAGTGGAGAGTGACAATGAGTTTATGATGTGAACATAGTCAGATAAAATCAAAGAGAACGAAAGGGAAATCAGTGTTTGAGTTTACCTGAGTGGAGAGGTATGAGAGGCTGAATTTTGAAGCACAAGGAACCACCGATCAGAACCCTAATACCCAGAGGTCATTGCATTTGACCTCTGGGTGTTAGATATTGATGATGAAGCCAGCTAACATCTCCTTCTCGCTTTGATTTGAAAGGACGAAAGAAGAAATCAGGTGAGTTTGAAGCTTCACCATTTGGTCAGATTTCTTCAAATAAGGTTTTGAAATCGAATGGCAAAAATGGAAAGAACAACGACGGGACCAAGAGTGCACGAACAAAAGGAACAACCATGCATGCCATGGTTTGAAAGGTCAGTAGCAATTTGAAGTTTTCATCTCTGAGGTTAGGGTTTGGATTTGGGAGTTTTGATTTTTGGTGATGATATAGGCATCGATTCAGCAAGAATCGTGGATATGGGAGGCAAACAAGATGATTTGAGATTGATTTTACAACCTTGCACTAATTTGTGCAAGGTCTGTTGATTAATGGAGTTTAGGGCAGACGAGAGAAGAGAGAAGAATGGGAAAGAAGGACGACAGTTCAAAGGGAAATGATTCGGGTTTTGGGATATGGGGTTGGTCATTTATGAGTTATGGTTGAGAGATTTGAACTGGGCCGTTGATCTTTTGGAAATTTAAAGCAAAATGAGGAGAGATAATCTTAGGCAAGTGGCGGGTCCATCCTTTGCCCCATTGTGCTCCTAGCGATTCTTTTACTCCCTGTTGACCCTACACTCAAAGAAAACTTCTTACTAGGGGAGGGGAAAAGGATGTTTGCATCGACCATGGTATTGATTTTCCCAAGCCTTCGACATGATTGTGCCACAGAGTTGGATAGGTGGAACAGATTACTTTATTTGAAAAGACTTGTTTCTTTTTTAAGGCAAATGTCGTCGTTCTGGATTATGACATGTTATGAAAGGTTCTCTGCACGCGAATCATGTTTCTCTGAGAACTTCGTCCCATTGATGTCGATCTTCCATGGTGCGGCTTCTTGCTGTTGCGACTGCATCCTAATTAAGGCTAATGAATTACAGAGGTTTCCTAAGGTTATGACCGAACCCTTTTAGGTTGCCTTCATATCCAAAATAGAATCAGGTCTGAATGCAGTTTGTGGGATAATGATGAAATGTGATGAAATGATCGAGCCTGACTCAAGTAGCATACATATCCAAAACGGAATAAGGTCGAAACATAGTTCAATTACAACAGATGCAAAAGGATGAGATTAAGAAATGAAAATGGTTGACTCTAACTTAGACAGCCAACGTATCCAAGTGGAATCAGGCCAGAATGTAGTTCAATTGCAAAAGACAATTGAATCCGATGAAGATTTCCTACGTATTCCTTTCTGTGGAAATCAAGTCGACGTAGTTCCTGAACAACATACGAAAAATGACTTTTAGTTTTTCTATTACAAGAGAAAGGGGGAGAGGAACCGAACCCTACGTAGGTTGCCTACGTATCCCTCAGTGGTAAGTCAGGTCGAACGTAGTTCTATTACATTAAAAATCCTAACTCCATCCGTCTTCAGACGTAATATCTCTTTATTGCGTCCGATTTGATTGGCTTCGTGATGACTCTTCCATCCATTTCTGCTAAGATTAGAGCTCCACCAGACAGTTCTCTATGGACCACGTAAGGACCTTGCCAGTTCAGTACAAACTCCCTTTAGTTTGTTCTTGATGAGGAAAGATTTCCTTCAGAACCAACTGCCCCAGCGTGAATTGGCAAGGCTTCACTCTTTTGTTAAATGCACTAGCCATCCTTTTCTGGTATAGTTGTCCATGACATACTGCATCCATTTTTTTCTCATCAATTAGCATGAGTTGTTCTTGCCTGGCGCGTGCCCACTCTACATCGTTCAATTTTGCTTCTTGAATGATTCTTAAGGATGGTATTTCGACTTCTGTGGGTATCACTGCTTCGGTGGTGTATACCAACATGTATGGCATTTCCCCACTAGATGTTCTCATGGTAGTCCGATAACCTAATAAAGCGAAAGGTAACTTCTTGTGCCATTGTCTGTGATTGTCCTCTATCCTTCACAGAATCCTCTTGATATTCTTGTTAGCTGCCTCGACTGCCCCATTCATTTGTGGTTTGTAGGCTGTGGAATTGTGGTGGACGATTCTGAACGTCTCACAGATTTCTCTCATGAGCTCACTATTGAGGTTGGCGACATTGTCAGTGATGATAGACTCCCGTATCCTGAATCTGCTAACGATGTTGTTCTGGACAAAATCTGCCACTACTTTCTTTGTGACAGACTTGTAAGTAGATGCCTCGACCCATTTGGTGAAATAGTTGATGGATACCAAAATGAAATGATGTCCGTTTGATTCTACAGGCTCTATGGGTCCTATCACGTTCATACCCCAGGCGCGAAAGCCCAGGGTGAACCCATTACATTTAACTCATTTGGTGGAACCCGGATGAAATCTCTGTGAATCTGGAACTGGTGACACCTCTGCGCATAGCGGATGCTGTCGCTTTCCATAGTCATCCAAAAGTATCCAGCTCTCAAAATCTTCTTGGCTAACGTGAACCCGTTCATATAGGGTCCGCACGTCCCTGCATGCATTTCTTCCAACAGTCTGGTTGCTTCGGTGATGTCTACACATCTCAGCAAACCTAAGTCTGGGTCCTCCTGTACAAGACTTCCCAGTAAAGGAAAAAGTGGTTTGCCAACCTCTTGAGGGCCCGCTTATGACCATTAGTAGCATTTTTTGGGTATTCCTAGGTCGCAAGGAACTTCTTGATGTCGTGATACCAAGGTTAACCATCTGGTTCTTCATTCTCATGGAAGCAACTAGCATGTTGATCTTTGATTTCTACCTCGATGGGGTCGATGTAGTTCTTGTCTGGATGCTGAATCATGGATGATACGGTTGCAAGGGCGTCTTCGAACTCGTTCTAAATTTTGGGGACATGCTTGAACTCTATCTTTGTGAACTTCTTGCACATGTCCTTCACGTAATGCAGGTATGACAGTATCTTGACATTCTTGGTTGACCATTCTCCTTGGACTTATCAGCAAATCAAAATCTTTTATGACCAAAAGTTCTTTGATGTTCATGTTGATTGCCACTCTGATTCCAAGGATGCATGCCTCGTATTCAGCTATATTATTGGTACAAGGGAATCTTATCTTTGCCGACGCTGGGTAGTGTTGTCCAGATTCTGAAATCAAGACTGCCCTAATCACAACTCCTTTGAAATTTGCTGCTCCATCGAAGATCATTCTCCACCCAGAGTATGATTCTGCAATATCTTTCCTGGAAAATAGTACTTCTTCATCGGGAAAATACGTGGTAAGTGGCCTGTAATCCCCATCCACTGGATTCCTGGCGAGGTGGTCAGCTAAAGCTGGTCCTTTGATAGTCTTCTGACTTATGTACGCAATGACAAATTCGCTGAGAAGAATTTGCCATTTAGCTAGCTTTTCGGTAGGCATTGGTTTCTGAAAAATGTACTTGAGCTGGTCGAGCCGAGATATCATACGTGTGGTGTATGCTGATATGTAATGCCTTAAATGTTGAGCAATCCAGGTCAGCACAACAACTGCGTTCTATCAAAGCGTACTTGGCCTCGCACGGTGTGAACGTCTTGCTTAAGTATTAGATGGCCTGCTCCTTTCTCCCAGTTTCGTCGTGTTGCCCCAACACACAGCCGAAGGCATTGTCCAAGATTGACTAATAGAGCAATAATGGTTTCCCTGGTTCAGGGGAACCAGCACTGGCGGGCTTGAAAGATACTCTTTGATTCTGTTGAAGGCTTTTTGACACTCCTCCGTCCATTTTGTGGCAGCATCCTTCTTTAATAGTTTGAAGATAGGTTCACAGATTACTATGGACTGGGCTAATGAAGTGACTGATATAATTCAATCTTCCCAAGAAACTCATGATATCTTTCTTGCTCTTTGGTGGTGGTAATTTCTGGATGGATTTGATTTTTGACGGGTCCAATTCTATCCCTTTCCTGCTTTCAATAAAACACAATAGTTTTCCAGCAGGGACTTCGAATGCGCACTTTGCTGGATTCAGCTTCAAACTATACCTTCGCAGGCGTTCGAATAATTTCCTCAAGTCTTCCAAGTGCTCTGAACTCTTTCGAGATTTTATGATGAGATCATTGACATACACTTCGATCTCCTTATGAATCATGTCGTGAAAGAGGGTCGTCATGGTCCTCATGTAGGTGGCCCTAGCATTCTTGAGACCGAACGACATAACCCGATAGCAGTGGACTCCCCCAATGAGTGGTGAAAGTTGTCTTCTTTGCGTCTTCCTCATTCATAAGGATTTGGTGGTATCCAGCAAAACAATCCACAAACGACTACAGTTCATGCTTCACACAGTTGTCGGTGAGAATGTGGATATTTGGCAAGGGGAAATCATCCTTTGGACTAGCTTTGTTAAGATATCGATAATCCTACATATTCTGATCTTTCTGTCTTTTTTGGGCACTGGGACGATGCTAGCCAACCAGCTTGGATAGTTGGTGACCCTCACCACATTTTCTTCTATTTGTTTGGTCACCTCTTCTTTTATCCTCAGACTTAAATCAGGATTAAACTTCCTGGGCTTCTGCTTGACCGACGGTAGGTAGTTGATGCGAGACAATGTCGGTGCATAATTCCCCCATGTCATCATAGGACCATGCGAACACATCGACATACTGTCTGAGGAGCTCAATTAATCTTTCCTTCTGCTGGGCTTCTAGGTGAATGCTGATTCTAGTTTCTTTCACGTCTTCTTCCCTTCCAAGATTGACTTCTTCCATTTCTTCGATGTTGGGCTTCTTTTGACTCTCCAGTTGTTCGATCTCTTGTGAGAGATTGTCTGGCATCATACTCTCGTCATATTCTTCGTAATCCGGATCATTGCGCTTAGTGGTTTCGTTACATATCATAATCGCGGAATGCGATTTTTTATCGGTTTGATTACTGAAAGGAAAATCTAGGTATAAATAAAGCAGCAAAATAGAGTTACGATAATTAGGAAAAATATTCTTTTTATTTCATCAAAGAGGAACGTCTTAAGCATCCATAAGAGGCAAATAACAAAAGGGTACAGGCACGGCACATGCCTCAATTGACTATGCTCTTTCAAAAGAAAACTTTTACAATTCCACACTACCAAGACTCCTGGCAAACCAAAGATGGATTGGCTGTCAAATTCTGCAGCTCTTCCCCTGGTTCGCCATCCTTGATAGTCGGTGTCTTGATGTATGTTCCTTCACAGCTTTCTTCAATCATATTCACAAACAGTTTTCTCATCCCGTTGATGATATTATCTTCGGGTGTCCCGGACTTGAAACTTGCTCTGGAACAAAAACCTTTTTTTTGAGCTAACGGTGCGAGTTTTCCATTATGGAGGCTGATATCATATACCAGCCCTTCCTTTCTGCCCATTGTTTTCAATTGGTTCTTTGATCCCATCTGACTTGGCTACCAACCCTGTTCCCTGGCTTATATCCATATTTCATCATCTCTCTCATGGCCATCTTGGATCTGTACGGTGATTGCATTCTCAGATTCTATTCAGTCTACTCCACCTCAGTAGTCTGCATGATTTCTACAATGTGGAAGGCGACTCCGTCTAGTCCCACAATGAATGGACAACATACCCCAAATAGGAATTGTGACCCCACTCGCCATGGACCACAATCTCCTGGCATCCCCACTCGAATTTTATGCATTAGTGCAAGGTAGACAGTACGGCCCTTGCCATATGTATCCAGAGCCTGCCTAGCAGCAAATTGTAAGAAGAGGAGATGTCCTTCACTTGAAATAGCACTGGAAAGTCGACCGACCCAATTTGCAAGGCTAAATAAATTTCCCCAATAACATCCTTTTGCGAACCGTCAAAGGCTCTCACCCTTACATGCTTTCCTTGACCTCCCTCAAATCCATTCCCAACTCCCACAGGGTGGAAAGCAGACAAATGTTGACTCCTGATCCTTCATCGACCACCACTTGAGATTCCACTTTTTCCCCGCATTTGACAGTGATATGAAGAGCCTTGTTGTGACTTGCGCCTTCGACAGGAAGTTCGTCTCTTTTGAAAGTGATCATGTTTTCTTCTACAATTTTCCTAATTGTTGCGGCTAATGCCTTATCGGTGGTGTTACTTGGTACACTTACCCCAGTTAGCAGTTTCAACAAAGCGTCCTTATGGCTACCCGAACTCATCAATAGATCCAAGATGGCTATCTGTGCTGGAGTTTTCTTCAACTGTTCTTCCATGAAATACTCTTTTCTTGACATTCTCTTCCAGAACTCAGCAACTTCTGGGTCCGTTATGTTCCTCCTTGGAATTTATTCTCTCCCCGAATTTCCTCGATTGACCGCTTCAGGGGTGTAACATCTCCCAGACCTAGTCATACCATGGGTTGTGACAGAGTCTGTCATTTTGGCCTTTACGTTTTTCTGATAGGTTCATGGGACGGTTTTGTATTCCCGATCTTCTTCACCCTAGGTAGCACCGGTAGGTTGCTGCGGATAAGTTTGAACTGTCACTGTAAGCTTTAGTTGTACTGTAATGATGAGAGCCTTTTAAGGAGGGATTCTTGCGGCTTCTGCATTTCCAATAGTGATAATATTTCCCTTCAGGTCATATTCTTTGTCTAATGTGATCATGTTGGCTCCCTGGTTTCGATGATTTGGAAATGGGTTGCGGTTCACATTAGGTGGCGCTGGAGAGCACTAGATGGCTTCACTCTTGATCAACGTTTCAATTTTATTCTTCAACTTGAAATGGTCTTTAGTATCGTGCCCCGGTACATTCGAATGATACACACATCTCTTAGTGGCATCAAAATATTTGGAGGGATGTTCAGGAACCTTTCCCTCAATTGGGTGTATAAATCCTGCTCTTCTCAACCTTTCAAACAACTGGGCCTGAGGCTTACCAATCGGGGTATAGGTTCTAGGACACCTTTCTTCAAAGTTGGGATGAGGACGCGGTGCATACACAAGTCGGTTTTGGTGAGTAGTGGTTTGGATATGAGCATATGATCGTTGTGGTTTTGGTTGTTATTGGCTCGAGGAGGGTTGTATTGCGGTTGAGAGTGGTAGTATGGTTTTGTATTATAGATTGGAGCGTAAGTAGGTGGTGGTGATTGATTGTTTGGGGAATAAGAGGTGCTTCCATGAGATGGGTTAGTTTAGTAGTACGGGCGTCTGCTGAGACTTCTTCTTTCTTTTTCTTTCCGCTACCGATCAATGCTGACTGGATGGCCTTGCTGGCCGCTTGCAATGTTGCCATAGATTGCACCTTATCAGATTTTATGCCCTCTTCTATGAAATTTCCCATCTTATCCAACTCGGGGAATTTTTAACCCATCATTCCCATCATCTTTTCAAAGTATATTCCCTCTTAGGCTAGGATGAAGTACTTGGTTAGTTCACTATCATCCAGCACAGTTTCGCCCTGGCAGCCTTTGTCCTCCACCGTCGTGCATATTCTTGAAACGACTCAGTTGTTTTTTTTGTAAGTTCACCAGCGCGAATCGATCAGGAGTGATCTCTGTATTAAATTGAAAACAGATCATGAAGTTCTCTTCAATTTCTTGACAAGTTCTCCAATTTTTCGGGTCCTGTTGGGTATACCAGGTGAGTGTTTCTCCCGTCGGACTCCTTATAAACAATTTCATCATTATTTTCTCATTCCTCCCCACTCCGACCAACTTGTGGAAATAAGTCCTCAGATGTGCGTGAGCGTCTTCCGTCCCATCGAATGTGCCGAATGTTGGGGGTTTGTACCCTACTGGCATATCCACATCCGAGTGAATACACAGGTCTTCATGGTCCAGGCTTTCACTACCTCAGGAAACTTGGAGACTCTTCATTTGCCTACTCAACATTTGCAACTACTCAGATATCGAATCTTCTTCCTTACGCCTGGCCTCTCTTTCCATCTCGACGTACTGATCAATCTCATATGGAACCCACACTGTGATGGGTGTTGTAAAGGTAGGTTCAATAACGACATATACAGGGGGAAAGTACCATTGGTTAGTAGCGGCATGTGCCGCAGGTATGTGCTGGTTGGTGGTGAAAGTGACTTCGTCACGAGGAGGGTAGTTGCATTAGTGGTAATAGGCTAGTTTTGTGATATCTGAGGATATTGCGGTACATAAGGAGTGTGAATAGAGGGGTTTGGAGGGTTAGCGGGTGTTATTGGGTATATAACACGGGTGGTGGGGGTTGAGGTTGGAGTGTTGTGGTTTTGGCATGATATTGAAGGAAAATGATCTGGGAGTGAATCCAAAGAAGAAAACTGGGTGGTTGAGGAAGTGTTGTCACGGCCAGGTGCACCAGTTCTCTGATATGTTGTACCTCTTCTCTTAAGGATTCCATTTCTTGGGCCTCAGGCCACGTGCTCATCATTTCTAGTACTGTCCTTTTCCCCCGATCTCCCCTGGCTATCTGCTACGACCAGAGCATGTTCAGTTGGGTCATCTGCAGTTGACATCTTTCCCTTAGACCTTAGATTGTATGGTAGCTCCGCCATTTTTAGTCGATGCAAACCAACTTATTTTTTGGGTAATAATAAAGCAAAAGAAATAAGAAGAAAGAAAAGAAAAAGAGAAAGAGTCAGTTTCTTGATTTATACGAGCAGGAAATCACATAGAGCAAATAATTCGTGCATTACAGCTAGTGTGTTCCTAAAATTCTCAGGGACCTCTCATTGCCGGAGGTAGGCCTAATTCGCAGATGTTTGACAGACATTTAGACTCAACACATTTAGAGGCGAAGCAATTTCAATTTTCATTGATAATTTGGGCTGATACTAGTGGGAACAAGGATTATATTATAGAGTTGCATGGGCTTAGACAATTTGCCCTTTTGGAAAGTAAATGAGAGAACTAGGATTAGGGGTACAAAGTGGGGAAAGGAGGGGAAATCAACCAAAACCATCCCCTAAGTCGCTTCCTGTGCCCTTTTCTTCTTCTGGATCCTCCTCCGAGTCTTCCTCAAACTCTTCCTCATCATCATTGAATTCAGACTCCTCCTTTGGATCTTCTTCTGGTTATGTGCTTGACTCTATCTAGATGCCTTCTACCACCCGATCATCCTCTTCAGCCGGTGGCAATATATGGTCAACGGATCCTGGGACCACCTGACGATGCATTGATGTGGTCACAAGATAGTGTGGCAGGATCTCATGGTAAATGTGTAAAGCTACCACCGCATCATCTAACCAAGCTATACCCTCTCTGCTCGGGCAGGCCAGTTCTTCTTCTTCGTTAATTCAGACATAGTACTCGGGGGTGCACCCTAAAATTTGACCCATAGGCATTGTTACCAGGTCATCCACTCTTCTTGTAGTTTCCTTATCCTGGGAATTGGGATCTGGCCATTGTAGTCATCCTCGTATAGCACCGTCCTTGTCCACAGGGGCACATCTTGGATCATGCCAAATTGTCTGAGGACCCCTAGAGGTGAGTATGAGTGAATTCCTTCTAATCCGATCAACTCAATAAAGTAGTTTTAGGGAGTTCTCAAAATAGCTCTTCTATCTAACCAAGAGAGTTTCCAGTTGATCCATTCTCTTGTCAGATTGGTCGGTGTTTCCTTCCATTCTTCTTGCCCATGTGCGGAGATCTAGTGCCTCATTCTTTCATTGTGGCTGTGGATCATATTACTGACAACTATGAAGTAGTCGATAGTAGCCTCCCGTTGAAAAAGGTGTTCAGTATCCCAAATCTGCAGCAGCAGGTTACATCCTTTAAAGAAATCATATCCTCGTGCACCGGTGGATAAAGCTCTCAGCCTCTCAGCTAATACCATCGGCACCAAGGTAGCTTGAAGATTGCCACAGAAGGTAGCCAGGACCACTAGAAATAGGTTGATGTTGATACGGCCCCTTCGCTGTGAGAAGACTAATAATCCCAGCAGTGCCATTACGAAAGTGATAGGCCCGAGGCTCTCCTATGTCTCCTGGTCACATTGGAATTCCTCAGAATACCATTCGTAGCTTTCATGGTGCCCAAACCTGTCGGATCATCTGGTCGAGGCTCACCCACCCATCCTCAATATTTTTGAGACTTCTACTATTGGTAAGACCTAGAGCATCCAAGAACCGATAGTCGGGCCTAGTAACTGGCAGTACTAGCTTTCTTCCATTGAATGGCAGCTCCATAAAACTTGTGACTTCCTCCAATGTCGGTACCAACTCACAGTCGGAAAATTTGAATACCACTTTAGCTGGATCCCAAAATTCTATCTACAGGCGAGTGAGTACTCTGTCTGCTCGGATGTTCATCAATGCGGTTAATTCCCCTAGGTGTGTCCGAACTTCGTCTCCGTGCTCCCGACAAATATTCTTCCACCACAATTTCAGCTTATGTGTTGCTCCCATTACCATGCTAATTTCAAGGATGTTTTGGATGATTTCCATTTTCTATGGTAGGTAGAAGAAAAATATTTAGGTAAGTGTTTGCTTCGGATCTGTAAGTGTCTTGTCATGTTTGTTTGTCTTTCCACAGAAATTATGTCGCTGGGTGCATGACCTGTTGACATCAGGGTGACTTTCCTAATGTTGTGTTGGTGCCTAGGACCAACTCACCTAGGGTTTATGCAGTATGACGTACTTTACTAGAGTAGAGTGTTTCCTACTTTTGGATTGGACTGAGAACACCGAGAAGTTATGTCAGTTGACCCGACAAAGCCATTTTCTGAAACTAAAGAGTTTTGGAAAGAAGGTTCGGAGGGGTGAAAGACCACCCTCGCGTGCCATTGTGTGTGATTGTGTACGGCCAAGACTCGATTGGAAGAGATGTGATGACAATATATATAAAGCAGTAACAACAAGGGTGTAGCAGCAATATAGCAAAGTGATCATAGAGAGCAGGAAATTGTAAAGAGCAAATAAGGCATATAAGTGTGTAATTGCAGTTTTGATCATACTCAAAGAAATGTGCAAATAAATATAGAAGCCAAATTAGTCTAAATATGCTAATGTCAGAACCTAAGTGTGTATCCCAACAGAGTCGCCACGTTGTTGCACCCTATTTTGCACTAGTCAAGACAGGATTCAACTTGTGGATTCTCTGTTGTTGATGAAAGAGAGTCGCCACCTAATAATTAAAGGTATACTAGGGTACCTATTTAATTACTAAGTCATGCTTCTATTAGTCTACCCACCAGTGAGATAATGGGTAAGGGTTCTTGTTCTTCTAAGGGGAAGGTGTTAGGCACCCTTTAAAATCTACCTAAGGTAGCTCCATAGGATTTAGACTAAGTTTGTGATCATTTACTTATAAAAGGCTTTCACTAGTGATAAGGAACGCTGCTTACTATATACCTGAGTATGATATTGATGTAAAGAATGCAAGGTCCTAAAGGGATATGAGTTTATGAAGAGGATCATAAGAGATCTTAAAAGAGTCTTGAAATTGGTACATAAGTGGTCTAGATTTTATTAGTTTATAAAATAGAATTAAATTATGAGAATACCTTTATTTTGGT
>MCJB01039153.1:24413-38056 GCA_002018475.1 Nicotiana obtusifolia | reverse complement strand
GGGGGGGGGGGGGGGGGGGAATGGGTGGTTATTTACACAATGCTAAAAGAATGTTTTGTAAGAAAGTGTATCTGGAATTACCTTAGATTCGGAGGATTTTCAAAGAAGGGGGTTATTTACCGAAAATTTCTTAATGGCGACAATTCTTCAAAGTTCTGATTTTCCATTTGGAAACGAAGCTGAAATCTGATTTTTTTCCTTTTTGAAATAGAGCTGATGTTTTACCAAGTTTTGGATTTCGAAATATTTAAAAGAAACAAGGGTGAGCGAAAAACATAATGATTAGTGAGAAGATTATAAATTAGTGAGTTAAGGGTCTACTTCTAACTAATTTCCCTTTTTAATTTTATGTTGTTTAAGTCTCGCTTAAGTTCGTATGATACTAAGGCATGAAAGAAAGATATGTGTTCTGATATTTGAGTGTTATATACATAAAAGATAAAACAACAATAAAGACATAACAAATACAACTAATATTAAACTAGTAGAAGCGATAAACTAAATTAAAAAGGCAGTAAAAATGATAAAGGAGTTGAGGAAAGAGGACTGGACTCTTTGATTGGGCCTCAAGAAGGTAGGCCCAGCGGTAAAGAAAAGCGAACACAACTGAGTTTGGACTCCTAGACGCGGTTCAGTAAGGCTGGAATTGGGCATGAGTTCATCAAGAACTCAAAGGCCCAAATAGATGTACATGTCAAAAAATAAGAAGGTCATTAGACACATATTAAAAATATATTTAATACATATTCTAATTACAGATAATACTTTGATGTACATAATGAATACACAAATAGATATTTGAAGCAAGAATAAGATTAATATGGTAGAGAAAATTATACATTAATGTGATAGCTTTACTCAGCAAATAATTCACATTGAAAACCTTTCATTGTCATTAAACACTAAACCCGTAAAGAACTGAATGCGTCATAAATTAAGAGCTAAGGAGGGAACCCCACCCGCCACTTTAATGTTCCCGAGGGACTCTAGGCCTAGGGCAGTGCTTGTGTCGGGGAAGGCAGCCCAACCTAGAGTCAAACTCCGCTCCCAAATACCCTTAATCACTAACTACTTGTTTTTGTTACGAGATTATATGCCAATGAGGCCCTTCCAATGCAAACTAAGTACTACTGTATTACTTACCACAAAATATATACTTTTCTCTTAATGAAAATAATATAAGAGAGTACAGATTACTATTAATACTAAATAGGGAACCACATATCAAGGAGATCTAAAGGGGGAGGGCTGAGTCCAGAATACACATAGATAAAAAGAGGTTTCATAATCACTCCATTGCAGGAATGAATTATTAAAGCATAACATATTCAAACAGGTACTGATAACATTACTTGGCACCTTCAAGACATCAAGGCAGATTCAAACCAACAGTCATGGTAAGCTAGTGTCACAGAAAGGCTATCAAATTCATGGGATAAAACTCTTATCATGATTACATTTTCACAAGTTCAAATATGGGACTCCTGAAGTCACAACAGGGTCATGCTTCTAACAGTATTAGTAAGTCAATGTGTTAAGATAATATCAACAAAGGAGCTTCATAAGGTTTGAGATTCAAGTTCAACTTCATGTTAACAGTAAAGAGGAGGACTAACCATCACTCAAATCAGAACCTGGTGTTACAGAGTTAAGCAAAGAGGCTAGCAATATTTAGTCAACTGTTCATAGGCAAGGTAAGTGAGATAGTGATCTCATACACATTACATAACCAAATTGATCATGCAAATGAAGAAAGGAAATGGAAACATTGTATCAATCAAGTTCAATTCAAACATAGGTCTAAATTAACAAGTAAGTATGGAGTGGCCATGCTTCAATTCCTAAAACTATCAATTGACTATAATAGTATGTCTGATTCCTACTTTCATAAAAGATAAGCCAATGCTAGATGCATGCAGACTTTACAGAAATTCAATAGGGGCTCAAAGAGATTAAGGACAGGGATGTATTGCACATATGCGTGAAGAGCTTAACTGACTATGGAACAAACAAGCTTAGTTGTGCAGCAATTACTAGTTGACTTTATCCAAATAAATCATGACTTACACTAAGAAGAGGAAAATAGTTTAACCTTACATAATATACATGCGGCAAAGATTCATGAGAAGAAAACAGCTTGATGCAAAAGAGATAGTTTCCTATGCATACAAAGGTTGAGCATGATCATGAGAAAGTTATAGTGATAGCCCAGCAATTACGCTCAAAGTCAGTGGATACAGATTCAGAAAAGAGAAGCATCTAAACACTTGAATTCTTTCAACTTAGTTAGGTGATATGGGCATATTGGACTTTTAGGAGTATATCAGTTAAGGTTACCAAATAATGAAATCAACCATAAGGCAAATAAAGTGCTGGAAAACAAGATGAAATCTCAGCAGAATCATCAGTGAAGGAAAAAGCATGAAGTTTTGATGAGCATGATTGGCTCAACAATAATGATAGCTAAAACAAAGTAAAAGACCATGGCAATAACTCAGTAAAATAATTGGACAAACGCAAGCAGAGACTCTTTAAGTTTAGGCTCAAGGTTAAGAGGCAAGGAGATATAAGTCTTGAACAAGTTCAGGTTTCATCTTGGCAATAACTATCAGGTAGTAAACTTAGCTTCCAAATCTCACAAAGTTATAGAAGTGCAATAAACAAAGGCGAGTTTAATGTAGGTCACTGAGAACTATGAGTTTGTATTGAACATAAACATGTAAGAATTCAGGCATGGAGACTGTAGGAAAACTCAGAACAAATATCAATCGTTGTCATTTATCTTATTGATAATGGAACAAGTTGATCATAAAAGGTTGTCAGACTAACAAAAACAAAAATATCAAACATGTTAAACACATGCAACATAACTATAATCTACAGAAACTTAACATCAGCATATCTAAATCATTTAGAGAGATACACAGAAGAAAAGGGAGAAAAATGTGCTGAGCTTCTTATGGGTAGCAGACCAAACAAATTCCTTTGTTGCTCACAGATCCCAGAAAACTTCAAGCTTGAACCAGCAAATAACTCGACAAAAGAGAGGAAGACAATAAGAAAAACTAAGACCAGAAACCCTAGTGTGCTTAGTGTGTTCAGTGTTAGGTTCTCTTGGTTGGTATCTGTTAGGTGAGAGAATTGAAGACTGCTATTTATAGTGCCTTTTAAGGCATTAGTGTTTTAGTATTCAAACCAGGATAGTGGAGAGTGACGATGAGTTGATGATGTGAACATAGTCGGATAAAATCAGAGAGAACGAAGGGAATATCAGTGTTTGAGTTTACCTGAGTGGAGAGGTATGAGAGGCTGAATGTTGAAGCACAAGGAACCACCGATCAGAACCCTAATACCTAGAGGACATTGCATTTGACCTATGGGTGTCGAATATTGATGATGAAGCCAACTAACATCTCTTGCTCGCTTTGATTTGAAAGGACGAAAGAAGAAATTAGGCGAGTTTGAAGCTTCACCTTTTGGTCTAATTTCTTCAATTAAGGTTTTGAAATCGAATGGAGAAAATGGAAAGAACAACGGGACCAAGAGTGCAGGAACAAAAGGAATAATCATGCATGCCATAGATTTGAAAGGTCAGTAGCGATTTTAAGTTTCATCTCTGAGGTTAGGGTTTGGATTTGGGAGTTTTGATTTTCAATGATTAATAGGCAAAGATTCAGAATGAATCGTGGATATGGGAGGCAAACGAGATGATTTGAGATTGATTTTACGACCTTGCACTAATTTCTGCAAGGTCTGTTGATTGATGGAGTTTAGGGCAGACAAGAGAAGAGAGAAGGAATGGAAAGAAGGACTGTGGTCCAAAGGGGAATTGATTAGGGTTTTGGGAGTTGGGGGTTGGTCGTCTCTGAGTTATGGTTCAGAGATTTGATCTGGGCCATTGATCTTTTAGATCAACGGTCCTAATATTTAGGGATTTTATAATTTTTTATGAGGAGTTTTGTTGTCCGTTAGATCTTATTGATCCAACGGTGAGGATTTAGTCTTCTGAGGGTTTTTAAAATTAAAGAGGAAATGGAGTTAAAATTATGGACCGTTGATCTAAGAAATGGACGACCCATATGATTTGTGTTTGTTTTGTGAGTGTAGGAGATGGGTGACGTGGCTGGACGTGATTGGTTGAGAGGTAATGGCAAGGATTGCCAACAGAGATTGGGAGGATTGTTTGGGTTGGGTATTTTCGGACATGGGCTTGTATTTGGGCCAAAATTAATTTAAAAGATGATCAAATTACATTAGATTCAATAATTGCAATTGTAGCCTTTTGGTCTTTAACTATTTTAAAATCAATTTAAATAAACTTAACAATTTAAATAAAATTGTGGCGAAATCATAATTACTATATGTTACTAATTATTTTAATTAATTATCTATAAATGACACATATTTCGAATTATAGCACTAATTTTAAAATATTAATATAGTAACCTAATTCATTGGAAATTAAAGAGTAGTTTTGTCAAATTATAAAACCTATGTAATGCATATACAGAAGTTATTTTTATAATAGTAAATACATTTGTAATTACACAATATTAGTACTATGTGATTACTTCTGAAACTAATATTTAATTAATTTATAAAAATAGATATTAATTAATAGAGAAATACTTTTAAAGTATTTATTGTAAATTGCTAAGCATTAATAAATTAATTTTAAAAGGGGGGGTCAAAATCGACCGTCAACAACGATCGATATACATATGCTAGCCTTCCATATAGAAAATTTTCAAAAGATTTTTGTACTAGGTGGAATTTTACTTATGAAATGCTAAAAGTTACTTATCTGTGTCAGTTGCCTATACAAATGGTATTTAATGCACATAATAGTAACCCTGTTGATCAAATTGTTGAGTCCGATTGGGATGACATCCGTGAGCTTTCTAATTCAAAATAATTTTCCGGTATATATTATTCTACTATTAAACAAATATTATGGTATATTTATGGAATTTATATTGTATCTACTAAGTATAAAAAAGACTATGTACCGGTCTTTAATGAAACAATTTCAAAAATTTATAAGTATTTATTTTCCTATTCCCTAAGTTTATTTAGTTTCTACTATACATATTTAAAATTGAGAGGTGTAAAAGGAACTTGTTCATAAAATTTATGAAAATTTAGAAATTAAAAAAAAAATGCCAAGTCTCAAAGATTGCCAAGCTAAGATATATGTTTATGCTAAAATGATGTTTGATAATTATAGAATTATGACAACTTCAGATAGTGTGAATGCTCACTTCTAAGGCTAGAGTAGAAAATGTGTGGGAAGGTATGAAGGATTTAATAAGTCTGGATTCCACTATTGATGATGAACTTGATGTTTATATTTGTCCCGACCCTAATTTCCTACCTTAGGATGTCGTGATGACAGCTAGTCTGTAAGACTAGGTAAGCCTAATACATGAAGAGATCTAACAGAGATAACCAATTCAACTACATAAAAATAAAATTGATAAGATGAACAATAGTTATATGATCCCCAGAACCGATAGTACAGAGTCATAAGCTCTACCGACATACACTAGAATTTCTAAATTAAAGATAAACAACCGTAAAGATAATATCCGAAGGTGACTTCGAGGCCTGTGAACGTCAAGTAGGTATACCTTGAAGTCTCTAGCCGCATAGACACAACTCTCAAACAACACGATCAGAAATATCTAGATATGCACAAATATGTATAGAAGCGTAGCATGAGTGTACCATAATGGTACCCAGTAAGTATCAAGCCTAATCTCGGTAGAGTAGAGACGAGGCTAGGTCAAGACACCTACTAGACATAGGAACTTGTGCAAGATATTAACATAAAGCTAACAATAGAAAGAACATCAATATACGGCTAACAACGGAAAGATTATTGATCTACAACCAGCAATGGAATAATAGAAACACAAATGGCAGCAAGAAGTAAACAGGTAATAAAGCAGTAACATGATCAGAACACAAATGAAATATGAATGAACTCAATTAAGGGAACAAATAACAATTCAAGTAACTAAATCGTTCTCAATGCATGACTTGCAACAAGAGTTATCCCGAGGCACCACACCTCGTAATCACATATCATAATCAACAATCCCGAATCTTACACACATGGAACCTCGTGCCCACATTATCAGTCACCTTCGCACGACAAAATCTTTGTCTCCGTATCAAATGCCAAATAAAATATTCGAGAGATTTATTTAAGTACAATAAGGCATAATTATAATCTTGAATAAAGTAAGGCGTCAAATGAGATAATGAGTTTATTTTAGAATCGATTTAAGTAAAATAAAGTATAATTTATACAAAAATAGAGTATAAAATGAGTTTAGTTTAGAAATCAATAAGGCAAAGTAAAATAATATTTTTTTAAACAAAGTAACACATCAGATATGTTAACAAATTAAATATAGAATTTGTTAAAGTAACGCGTGATAACAAATTATAAATATACTAAAACATCAAATGAGGAAAAGAGTTTAATTTGAGAACCCAATTAAAGTAAAATGTGAGAACTATTTATAATGGTAAACCACCGAGTGAGATAACGAAATTTATCTTAAGAGTCACATAAATAAAGCATATTATTAGTTCTTTTATTAAAAACCATTATGTTACCAACAACTCAACAAAATCTGAGATAATGACTCCACGCAAGTAAATTCATATTGACAATCCATTCTCCAAGTAACCCCAGAGGCACAAGTTGACATGTTTAAAGCAACACAACAAATCACCTAGAATGCATGACTCACAAAAAAATGTCGCAATTGTCCCAAAACAAGAATAACAACAAATAACCAAAGACAATCAAAATATAAGTGAAATGATTTAGGGAAAAACAATAAGCGTTCAATCAACGAGCCGTTCCAACATAGAATGTACAATAAGAATCACAACCGAGGCACCACACCTCATACTCTCATTTCACAAGTCACAATCACAATCTTCCTTATATCACCGCGTGAGCCTTACATTTCTTTTGAAAATATTTTTTTCGAAATAGCTACACGCGTTTTAGCCCCCTTCACCATGTGGCTTCAGCTAATAACCTTACTAGCAATACGCGCATAAATCCTACCTTATCTTAACGCATGCGTATCAACCCCTATTCTTATACCACCGCATGCGTATCAATATCTCAACATAATAATCAACTCTCACCACACGTGCCCCATATGCCACAACATTACCAAATCAACAATAATAATTTTACCACAACACAGCCCACCGCTCAACCACAACGTGTACAAGAATCTCAATAATAACAAAACGAATGAGAAGCAACTCGATAAGGTAAGATATTCCAACCACCACAATTTCAATCACAACCGTGTTAATAGCTTTCAAAAACTACAACTTCAATAACTCAACAATGAATGTATTTTAATGAAATAGCAATTTCAAATCAAATGCATAACCTAGGCTCAACAAGGAAAGAGATACCATGAACTATTAACTATAAATAAATATATGAGAATAACTCAACAATGAAAAAAACAGCATGTAACAACAACTACAAATAAATGCATATAGGAGAAAAATCGACAATGAAAACTAGAATATGTAATAACAACTCCAATTAAAGCATGTGAGAATAACTTGACAATGAAAGACAGAACAAGTATCAACAACTTCAATTAAATGCTCATAAGAGACCTAAGAGTCTAAATCGATCAAATACCACATATAAGCCCGTGTACACACTCTTCACCTCGTATAAATGTCTCCCACATACTTCAATTAGTACAATTAAATACAATCCTAAGGGGTTTTTCCCCACATAAAGTTAGGCAAGATACTTACCTCAATTAGGCCAAATCAACACTCAAAAATAGCTTTTCCTCTCGGCTCAAATCTAGCCAGAACAACATAATAATAGCAAACAATGCAAGAGAAACCAATTCCAATTAATAAAGACATAACCTTTATACAATTTCTCAAAAGTCAAACCCGAGCCAAAGGGTAGGTGGTCTCGACTACTCATAGCACCACGAGTTTATATATGTATTTAGTTTTCAAATCTGAGTCTATTTTGACTCTCAAATCTCAAAGTTTCATTTTTCAAAACAGAGACAAAAATCCCTAAAATTTCCCTTCAAATTCCATTATTTTGATGTTAAACCTCATAAATAATCATATAATATAATTGAAAATTGATCAAAATCACTTATCAAATAGTTTGGTATGAAAATACTTGACAACAAATGATAAAATGAAGCTAAGCCTGCAATACCCAAATCACGATACGAACCTGTTCGAGCCATCATAATGTTGACATGAGATTAGGGCTCAAAAAACGATAAAATGATGCTAAGCCTGCAATACCCAAATCACAATACAAACCTATTGGAGCCGTCAAAACATTGACCCGCGATTAAATATGCAAAAAGTCAAACTTGGTCAACTCTTCGAAATCAAAATCCCGGACCACTCGAAAATCAAAACCAACGATACACGCAAGTCATAATACACCATATGAAGCTATTCATGACCTCAGACCACCGAACAAAGTGCAACTGCTCAAAACGACCGGTCGGGTCATTACAAATTAATTAGGTCTAGATTTTATTAAAATCGAAGAAGGCAATGAGCGATTTTTAGCATGGTAGAGCGGCGCGGCAAGGCATTTCCAATATTTTCAAGAATGGCCCAAAATATACTCACTATTCAAACATCATTAGTAGCTTCAGAGAATGCTTTTAGCATGGCAAAATTTCAAATCGGAGTTCATAGACATTCATTAGCGGATGATAGCCTAGTGATTTTTGGCTTCTTTGGCTAAGCCTGCAATACCCAAATCGATAAAATGAAGCTAAGCTTGCAATACCGAAATCATGATACGAACCTATTGGAGCCATCAAAATATTGACCCGAGATTAAATATGCAAAAAGTCAAACTTGGTCAACTCTTAGAACTTTAAGCTTCTAAATGAGGATCACTCTTTCAAATCAAATCCCAGACCACTCGAAAATCAAAACCCATGATACACGCAAGTCATAATACACCATATGAAGCTATTCGTGACGTCAGACCATCGAACAAAGTGCAACTGCTCAAACGACCAGTCCGGTCATTACAATATTAATTAGGACTAGATTTTATTAAGGCTGAAGAAGGCAATGAGAAAATTTTAGCATGGTGGAGGGGCGTGTCAAGGCATTTCCAATATATTCAAGAATGGCCCAAAATATACTAACTATTCAAACATCATCAGTAGCTTCAGAGAATGCTTTTAACGTGGCAAAATTTCAAATCGGAGTTCATAGACATTCATTAGCGGATGATAGCCTAGTGATTTTCGTCTTATTCAGAGATATTGGATTAATTCAGAAAGAAGAAATCTTATTTTTGAAAAGGCAAAATACATAAGTTACCCTTAAACTATAGATCAAATCCCTGCTACACACGTTTTGCAAATGAAAATCACCTTACACACTCAACCGTTTCAGAATGTGCCTAAGACTAAGAGACACCACTATTGACCAAGTATATTACACGCAAAAAGAGCACATGAAAAAGTAAAAAATGTGTGTCTGTAGCTTTATGCCAATGGTTCATATTTAATAAAATCAATCCTATGATCCAAATTTATTCTTTTTCTTTTTCTTTTTTCTTTTTCTTTTGTTTTCCCCTCCAATCCCTCCATGACCAGCAAAACCCTCACGTTCTCTTCCAACTTCATTGTCTCATTTCGCTGAATAATTCGACCAGTAAAACACCTATAAAAATCCAGCATTAATTTCAATCCAAAGAAATTCTATTATTTTTAGTTCATGGCTTCTCTTTACATATAATTAGCAATTACCTGAACACCCAGTTTAGAAAAATGCAACAAATACACTTCCCATCCATGGGTATCTCTAAAAATGCTAAAAATTTTAACTTTTCTAGTTCACCATCTTTCAGTTGACATACTAGCAAGTAACTAGAGATCCAATTCAGAAAAAAAAATGCAAACAATTAGACTTCTTCATTCATGGCCTCTTAGTAATATATTGTAACGACCCAACCGGTTGTATTGAGTATCATAGCCCCGATCCCCCATTTATTGCTTATGTTATGTTCAATTGTGGTTATGTGACTTGCCGGGGTGTTTGGTTTGGTTCCGGGATGTTTCAGAATGAATTGGACACTTAGTCCCAAGGTTAGAAGCTTAAGTTGAGAGAGTTAACAAAATTTTGACTTATGAGTAAATGACTTTGGAATAGATATTTGATGGTTCTGATAGCTTCGTATGGTGATTTTAGACTTAGTAATATGTCTAGATATTGATTTGAAGGTCTATAGGTCGTTTTGGCTTGAATTGGTGAAAGTTGGAAAGTTGAAGGTTTGGAAGTTAAGAAGTTTTACAGAGAGATAACTTTGTCGATACTGGGCTCAAATTTTGGTTTTGGGAGTTGGAATAGGTACGTTGTGTCATTTGTGACTAGTGTGCAAAATTTGAGGTCAATTGGAGTTAGTTTGGTATGTATCGGCATTGATTCAAGAAATTGGAAGTTCAATAGTTTATTAGGCTTGAATTGGGGTGTAATTCGTGTTTTCAAAGTTGTTTCATGTGATTTTAGGCGTCGTTCTAAATTCTTATCGTGTTTTTGGACTTGTTGGTATGTTTGGATGGGGTCCTGAGGGCTCGGGAGTGATACGGATCATGTTCGGCTCATTTTTGACTTGTTAGACTAGTGTAATTGTTGTATTTGGTTTCCTTATATACGTTCGCAATAGGAGGTCTCGCGATCGCGAAGAGTATTTGGGCGACTGTTGAAAATTAGGCTTCGCGTTTGCGAGAATTGGGACGCGTTCGCAAAGGTTTCGGGAGTTGTGCATCTCAAACCCGTGAAAAAGGTCGTGTTTGTGAAGAACGGAGGTCAGGCTCTAGGTGGCAGGTGTTTGTTCATCGCGAACATGAGGCATTTTCCGCGTTCGCGAAGGAGGCGTACCTGCGTAGATTTAAGAAAACCCAAATCGTGGGTTAGAGTATTATTTCATATTTTGACTTGGGAAGCTCGGCTAGGGGTGGTTTTTCTAAGGGATTTCACTACAAATCAAGAAGTAAGCTACTTTTGATCGTTTTTGTCTATTAATATTGAATGCCCATTGATTTTTCAACCTAGATTATGCGTTTTATGGTGAAATTTAGGGGATTTTGGACTAAGGATTAGAGAGTAAGATTTGGAGATTTGAGGGTCGATTTGTGGTTGAAATTGTATGATTTTGGTATGGTTGGGCTCATTATTGAATGGGTGTTCGGACATTTTGATTTTTGTCAATTTCTGAGGCGTGGGCTTGGGGGATTGAGTTTTTAGGTTGAATTTTTGAATTTGGTTAAAGAACTTAGCATTATCATATGTGATCGATTCCTATAATTAATATTGATTATATTAAGTTGTTTGTGACTAGATTGGAGTTTTTCGGAGGCCAATTCGCGAAGCAAGGGTTTGTTGGAGCGTTGAGTTGCATATTTTGAGGTAAGTAACACTTTTAAACTTGGTACTGAGGGTATGAATCCTTGGAATATGTGTTATATGGTTGGTGTCGAGGTGGGCGTGCACCGTGGTAATTATGACTCGGTTGATTCTGTGGTACTGTGTAGTTATCGAGTCTTGTTTTATCCGTGTAATTGCTACATGTTAGAGTAATTGAGCTATGATTCATGTTAGAAACCATGTTTAGGCTATGTGCTAATTTCGTTGGGACCCACTGAGGTTATTTCTACTGTTGAGTTATTTGCTTAAAATGCAATTATGTACCCAGTCATGTTTATTCATATGCATATCATATATCAGTCTCTATTATCATTTATTGCCGTATTATTTTATCATGGTTTGGGCAGAGTAGTATGATACTTGTGAGCCCGTGAGACTGGAAAGATTGATGACTGAGTTGGGCCTAAGAGCCGAATTGTGAGTGTTATTGTGGATCGGACTGCGCGCTGCAACATGCCTAATTGGCTTACTTATCATTATGGATCGGGCTGCATGCCGCAGCAGGCCTCATAGGCTTTATATTTGTGTTTGGGCAAGATCTACCCCTCCGGAGTCTGACATACTAGCAGTGAGCGCAGGCACAGTAACTTAAATACACGTGATTTAGTGAGGGGAATTGATGCCAGGCACCCATACAGTACTTAGTGATTATGTGTGATGAGTGCGAAATGAGATGGAAAGATTGATTATTCTGAGAGTATGAGTACTTGGGATTATCACTGTGATACAACATAATTGACATGCATATTTGACATGTAGGCATAGAGATGTAACATTTCTCATGCTAGCTACATTTGGCATATTTTATCAGTGTTGAGCTTAAGTTGTTGAACTTGAAAGCATGCCTAAATTTCCGTAGTGTGAACGAGCTGAATACGGAAGTTTCTCTGAGTTATTACTGTCATTATCTTGCTATATTTGTGTTGTCATTATTTTGGTTCGGACTGTATCTTTCTGAGCTCGTCACTGCTTCAGCCCAAGTTTAGTCTTGTTACTCGTTGAGTACATTGGGTCGGTTGTACTCACACTATACTATGTACTTTGTGTGCAGATCCAAGTACATCTGGACACGGTGATTGCTAGAGTGGTGCTAGTACCTCTAGGAGACTTCGAGGTAGCTGCTATGACACCCGCAAACCTTGACTCTCCTTCCTTTCATTTTATTTTAGCACTGTTCTATTTTCTCAGACAGTTGCACTAGAGTTTCAGACTATGTTGACACATAGTAGATCATGTACTCGGTGACATCAGGATTTTGGGATTGTTGTAGTTGAGTTGCAGTTATTTTTATCAGTTATTTATGAGACTTTCCACTATTGAACTTATTAAACCATGTTTTTAGCTCGAATGCATAGTTATTATGCGATTGTTGGCTTGTCTAGTAATATGTTAGTTGCCATCACGACAAGTTAGGATTTTGGGTCGTGACAAGTTGGTATCAGAGCGCTAGGTTACTTAGGTCTCACGAGTCATGAGTAGGTTTAGTAGTCTTGCGGATCAGTACGGAGACGTCTATACTTATCTTCGAGAGGCTACCTGTAATGACTCACCTTATTTCCCCGAGCTATTTCATTATTTATATTGTGTGAAATTAAGTTGAGAAAATGTACTCGAAGAAAATTCGAAAGAAATGAGACACATGGTCTCGTTTGCGAAAGTCTAAGTCACAAAAGTCAACCCGAAATTGACTTTTGAGTTAGAAGGCTCGGATTTGAATTCCGACGACTCGACTAGCTTCGAGATAGTATATATGACTTAGACGAGTGACCGGAATAAATTTAATAGATCTCGAACAGCGTGAGAATTGAATCGAGGAAGTTCGGAATACCGGTTGAAAGGTCGAATTTTGATCCGGAAGTCGGAATGAAATTCCGAAAGTTGCTGTAGGTTCCTTATGTAATTTTGGACTTGCGTGCAAATTTTCAGACCATTCGGACTTCGTTTGGTCGAGTTCGGATCGAAGGATCAAATTGAGGATCCTTAGAGTTCATCGAATTGCTTTCAAAGCAAATTTAATAAATCGATGCTCATTTTAGTATTCCAATGATTGGAACAAGTTTGAATGAGGTTATAGAACATGTGTGCATATTCGGATGAAGTCCCGAGGGTCTCGGGTGAATTTCGGATCATTAACGGGACTTAGTTTG
>MCJB01039153.1:1068-14542 GCA_002018475.1 Nicotiana obtusifolia | reverse complement strand
GTAGCCATACCGAAAACCAAGATTAAACTACTGAAAAGATTAAAGAAAAGGTGTAGAAGAAGACGAAACCTAAAAACACTGATGACAAAGATAAAGAAAACGAAAAACATAAATAAAAATAAACAGAATGAAACAAAAATGAAATTACCTCGGCCAGAAACTCTTAACAATCAGTGATTTCAAGACCAAAATCAAGTTTAATCTTGTGTTCTTGTCAAGAACACACGATTAAAACTCATTTTGGTCAAAATCAGTCTTCAAGACTTTTGATTAGGGTTTTCGGATTTTTTATTTTTAAAGATTTTGTTGAAATACTTCTGATTTTGGGGGAAAGGAGGTTGATTGTTACTTGGATAGTGTTTGTGGACAGTATTTTGGGCTGATTTTGTTGTGATTCTGGAAGGAAAATAGCCATGGCCGTTTGTGTAGAAAGGGGAACTAGGGTTTGGGGGGGGGGGGGGTGTTTGAGATTGGAGGCGGAAGTGGGTAGGGTTAGGTTTGGAACAGTTATATACGTGTGGTTGGGAGAGTTCCTGGCCGTTGATCTTGCTGAGATCAACGGTCCAGATTGAATCTGAAAGAAAGAAAACGGGGTCGTTTGGTTGATGGGGGGAACAGATTTGGGCTGGTCTAGACATAATTAATTGGCCCTTGTTTTAGTTTTAATTAATGGCCCAGTCTGGTCATTCCTTTTCTTTGTTCCATTTTTAATGGCTTTTATTATTTTCTCATCATTTTTTTTAATTTTAAAACTAGAAGAGTTAGTAATTAAAAATGCTAGTATACTTAAATGTGGAATTAAACTAATTGACTATTTATAAAAATTATAGTAACACTTAATCCTAAGAATTAAAGATTAAAAGTTAAAGAAAGCGTAAAAATGAGCTATTTTTATGGTTTCCAATTTTATAAAACAAATAATTACTAATTCAATCCTAAAAAATGTAAAAATAAGTCCTAGATGCGATGCATGATATTTTGCCTACCCGAAACTATATAAGAAGCATTTTGAAAAGAGTTTGACCGAGCCTTGCTTCAAGGGTTGCCTACATATCCTTGGCTATGAAGGAATCAGGTCAGTGTAGTTCTGGAAGTTTTGATAGCTGGGACTACCAGGAAGCTGTGATTTTTATTGCTGCTGCTGGTACTGCTTGTTGCGCTCCTTATTACACCAAGATGGAAAACAAAAAGCTAAACTAGCTATGCCTATCAGCTATGATTTACAAGATTCCTATCTATAAATCTCTTGAAACTTTATCTTGAGTCTTAGCTGGTTTTCGAAGCAGACTTCGATCTGAATCTTGATGCTCATCAACTGTAGGTGTTGGTTCTTTCCTCAACTTTTGAATCAAGGCGAGATATGCGACTCTTATGACTTCAGTCAAATTTTGAATATGTCGCGTCCTTGTTCATTGCAGTATTTAGATTTACTTCCTTTCGTCCTTTTCTTTTATTTATTTTGGACTGAGACTCCACTTTATTTATCTCGACTTTGCGCCTCGAGGAGAAACCTGCTTAGACACCAAACCAAACGAACAAAATTATCCTGCCCCAGTTTCTATTGGGACGACTTTGTGAGTTATTTGTAACTAAGAGTCTAACAAGTAAAAGAAGGATTGCCAGGTTATGCTGGAAGCCGACCGAGTTATGTTAAAGAAAGTAAAGTTCTCGGGTTATGCCGAGGGTATTATAGACCTATTCTACTGGGGAAAAGAAAAAGAATTCCTTGGTTACGACAGGAAAAAGTAAAAAGTCCTTGGGTTATGCCAGGGAGCCCACGGGTTATGCCGGGGATAACAGAAAATAAAGGTCTTCGGGTTATGCCAAAGAGGTCCGCGGGTTATGCCAGGGAGTCTAGGGGTTATGCTGGGGAAAAAGGAAAACAAAGATCTTTGGGTTATGCCAAAGAGGTCCACGGGTTATGCCGGGGATCCACGGGTTATGCTGGGGAAAAAGGGAAATAAAGATCTTTGGGTTATGCCAAAGAGGTCCACGGGTTATGCCGGGGAATCCACGAGTTATACCAGGGATGAGGTTCAGACCTTTGGGTTATGCCAAAGGGATCCACGAGTTATGCCGGGGACAAAGGAAAAGACCTTTGGGTTATGCCAAAGGGATCTACAGGTTATGCCGGGGATCCACGGGTTATGCCGGGGAATCCACGGGTTATGCGGGGGAAAAAGGAAACAAAAATCTTTGGGTTATGCCAAAAAGGTCCACGGGTTATGCCGGGGATCCACGGATTATGCCGGGGAATCGGGTTATACCAGGGATGAGGTTAAGACCTTTGGGTTATGCCAAAGGGATCCACGGGTTATGCCGGGGACAAAGGAAAAGACCTTTGGGTTATGCCAAAGGAATCCACAGGTTATGCCGGGGATCCACGGGTTATGCCGGGGAATCCACGAGTTATGCTGGGGAGAAAAGAAAACAAAGATCTTTGGGTTATGCCAAAGAGGTCCACGGGTTATGCCGGGGATGAAGGACATGGTCTTTGGGTTATGCCAAAGAGATCCACGGGTTATGCCGGGGATGAAGGAAAAGATCTTTGGGTTATGTCGGGAAAAGGAAAAGGTCTTTGGGTTATGCCAAAGAGATCCACAATAATGCAGGAAAGAGTTTAGAGGAGGCTTCCCTCGGACTGATGCTGCCAAACTTTTTTTTTTTGGCCTTTGCGCAACTTCTTTTGATTGCAT
The DNA here is from genome assembly GCA_002018475.1 of Nicotiana obtusifolia. Lineage (NCBI taxonomy): Eukaryota > Viridiplantae > Streptophyta > Magnoliopsida > Solanales > Solanaceae > Nicotiana > Nicotiana obtusifolia. The sequence continues at coordinate 11,846 of MCJB01039153.1, read as the reverse complement.
CTGCTTCTTGCGAGGTTGCTTTGGGTCATACCAATTTCCTGTTTTCAAAACAAAACAATTGTTAGTTTGAAATGGTGATTGGTTTTGTGGCCTTGATGGTTCTGCTAGCTTGATCCTAGCCAACTTTTGACGAGAATTTCTGCTTCTTGCTTGGTTTTTCTGAAGTTGATTTCTTTCTTGAACTGAGGGACTCAATTTTGTACATTTGTTGTGACAACTTGCCCATATGGGGTTTTGTCTTTTAACCTTTCCTTGTATCTAGGGTTCTTCTTTTGGCTTTCTTCCCATTTTTCACAACCTTGGGGTTTCAGAGAATCAGCCATCATGGCCAATCGGGGTCGACTTGATGCACTCGCTGAGGCTGGTACTTCTTTTGGATCTGGCTGTTATTAAGCGAGACCCTGTAAAACCAGTCTTGACACCTTTTCTTTGTATTAGTTTTGGAAGAAAAATTAGACCAAAAGGGATTCAAAGAAAAGTAAACAAAAGGCGAGAGAATGAATTTAGGAAAGTGTCCCTTTCGGGAAAGGGAGAAGGACTTATCTGGGGTGCATGCAGACTTCACATAGACATGACATGCCTTTTGGACTGGATGCCTGATCTGCGTAACTATCCAACTTTCTCATGAACCCATCACAATCCATATTCTAAAATCGAGAAACCTTGCCAGGACTCTTTCAGTGCCCATAGTAGCGAGGATTCCTGTTTTTCGATCAACAACGCCCTTTGCGGGTTTTCGCCGATTGACCTCTCTCATTTCTCTTCTCACCGTCGCCTTGTAGTGCTCTTTGCGAGTTTTCACTAACAAGACTCTATCATTTTTAATTTCTCCGCTCATGTCGCCTTACGGTGCCCGTGTAGGTTTTCACCCATAAGACTCTCTCATTTTATTTCTCTCATTTTGAATGTATTTTTAAATTTTGGAAACATTTCACCGATTGATCGGAAGGACTTGAACGGGATTTGGAAAAAGAGGATTTTGATTGAATTACAACTTTGGAACATTTCAGGCGGACACTGTCGAAACGTTATAACATCTGCCCCAGTTTCATTTTAGGGGGGATTTGGGTTTTTATTTTGGTGTGACTGAACCTCAGAGATAGGTTGCCTACGTATCCTTTCGGAAGCAAGTCAGACGTAGTTCAGGCTACGTTGGTCTTGGATTTTTATTTTGTTTTCCTTTTCTTTGTTTTTCTCTTTTTTTTTATATTTTATTTTATTTGGTGATTGTTCGAGTTCCAAAGAGGGTAATCAAAGAAGGATAACCGGCTCAAAGGGTTAGCAAAGGATTGGAATGTTTGGGGTAGCAAGAATGAAGGCCTTCGTCATCTCAATCAGAAAGGTTACACATAGTACCTTTTTACTGCATCCGAATTCACTGCTGTTTCAGGATCATTTCCTTCAATGTCTCCCAAATACAGTGCTCCTCTCGGCAATATCTTTCTGATGATATATGGGCCTTTCCAATTAGGAGCGAACTTTCCTTTTGCTTCTTGATGATGGGGAAGGATTCGTCTTAAAACGAGTTGCCCCACTTCAAACTTTCTAGGCCGTACCTTCTTGTTATAAGCACGAGCCATTCTCTGCATAATTGCCCATGGCAGACTGCGGCCATCCGCTTTTCATCGATCAAGGTTAGTTGTTCCAAGCGGGTTTTGACCCACTCGTTATCCTCAATTTCTGCTTCGACAATAATCCGCAGGGAAGGAATCTCTACTTCCGCTGGTATAACGGCTTTTGTGCCGTAAACCAAAAGATATGGAGTCGCTCCAACTGATGTACGCACGGTGGTGCGGTATCCCAGCAATGCAAATGGCAACTTTTCATGCCATTGCCTGGAATTTAGAATCATCTTCCTCAGAATCTTTTTGATATTTTTGTTTGCTGCTTCTACGGCACCATTGGCTTTGGGCCGATAGGGAGTAGAGTTTCTATGCGTAATTTTGAATTGTTCGCATATTTCACTCATCAAGTGACTATTCAGATTTGCAGCATTATCTGTGATGATGGTTGCAGGGATGCCGAAACGGCATATGAGATTAGACTGCACGAAATCCACCACCGCTTTCTTAGTCACAGATTTGAGAGTGATTGCTTCAACCCATTTTGTGAAGTAATCGATGGCCACCAATATGAATCTGTGTCCGTTTGAAGCTTTTAGCTCGATCGGCCCGATGACATCCATACCCCAGGCAACGAACGGCCAAGGTGACGACATGAGATGTAATTCTGTAGGAGGTGCATGAATCGAATCACCGTGCACCTGACACTGATGGCATTTCCGCACAAAGCTGAAACAATCTTTTTCCATATTCATCCAGTAATATCCTGCTCATATTTGTTCTTCTGGAATATATCACAGCTATGGATAAAATCCAAGATGTCCTTTTTTATCCCTTTCCAATGCCATCACCTTCCTGGTAGTAGCATCAACACCAGAGTGGCCACCAGAGGGAGTGGAATGGCATAAGGTTAAGATTCCCTTCCTTAAAACTTCATCATGCCCCACCACAAGCTTCCCCTTTCTCCTTAGCTGAGCGTTGATCCAAGTAAAGTGTTTCTGAGGTGTCTGTGCTAGAGATGCAATAAGGGCCTTAAGCTCAGGATCAACATCTCAGTTGGCTAAAATAGCTTGCCATAAGTCAGCCTGAACAAAGGATACCATCAAGGCCATCAATTTAGCTTGAGAGTGAATCTGCAGCAATATTGTCCTTCCCTTTCTTGTATTGGATTTCAAAATCAAAAGGAAGTAACTTAGCTAACCATCTCAGTTGTGAACCAGTATGTAACTTTTGCTCCAACAAGTACTTCAAGGCTTTTTGGTCAGTCTTCACAGTAAAGTGCTGGCCAAGCAAGTAATGAGACCATTTAGTGACAGCAGAAACCAGCGCAAGCAGTTCTCTTTCATAAACAACATGTCTAGGAGCCAATCCCTTACTAATAAAGGCTATAAAATGACCATGTTGCGTCAAAATAGACCCAAATGCCAGTACCACTAGCATCTGTCTCAACCACAAAGGGAATAGAATAATCAGGCAAAGCTAGGACAGCTGCAATTGTGAGAGCCAACTTTAGTGCATCAAAGGCTTGATCTGCAGCTACAGACCACTTGAAATTGTCCTTGCTTAAGAGCTCAGTTAATGGTCGACTAATAAGACTATAACCTTTAATGAACTTTCTGTAATAACCTGCAAGATCTAGGAAGCCCCTTACTTGTTTGATTGTAGCAAGAGTAGGCCATAGTTAAACTGCAATAATCTTCTTGGGATCTGTAGAAACCCCTTCACTAGAGATGAAATGCCCCAAATACTCCACTTTAGATACTCCAAAGACACTTAGAATGCTTGGCTAATAGATTGTTATGAACTACGATGTCAAACACCTGTTGTAAATGAGAAGCATGGTCCCATAAACTCTTACTATATATTAAGATGTCATCAAAGAAAACTAAAATAAATTTTCTCAAAAAAATATTAGAATAGGTGATTCATGAGATATTGGAAGGTAGAAGGAGCATTAGTTAAGCCAAATGGCATAACCAGATACTCATAATGGCCAAGGTGAGTTTTGAAGGCTGTTTTAGTTATGTCAGATGGTACCATTCTTATTTGATGATAGCTTGATTGAAGGTCAACTTTGGAGAATATCACTGCTCCTGTTAACTCATCCAATAGATCATCTATGAAAGGGATAAGGAATTTTTCCTTGACGGTGCATTGATTCAATTCCCTATAATCCACACATAACCTCCAGGTTCCATCTTTCTTGCCTACTAACACCACTAGGGGTGCAAAAGGACTATTACTATACTGGATCACACCTTGTTGGAGCATGTCCTTAACCAGCTTCTCAATGATTTCTTTCTTCATAGAAGAATACCTTTAAGGTCTAATGTTGATATGTTTAGATCCAAGATATAAAGGAATACTGTGATCAAATGTACCTCTTTGTGGAGGCAAGTTTGTTGGTTCTACAAACACCTGGTGGTACAGGGTGAGAAGATCATCAATAATAGTAGGAACATGGATTTCCTTGGACAAATGTAATGCATTAAACTGGTCATCTGCTAGTAACTCAGGTTCAACAATTAAGACCTGTAGCATAAAGAGCTGGACCTCATCTTCATTCATCTTGTTGATAGCCTTGGTGCTGGGGAATTTGCATTCTTCAGAGACACTCTTCAGCAAGTAAAACTTACCTTGATATGTAAAGGACATAGTCAAGTTTGTGTAGTCCATGGTAACTGGTCCCAGTGTTATCATCCACAAGGCTCACAAAACTAAATCATACTTCCCAACTGGAAACACTATAAGGTCTGAAGAATAAGATGTATCCTGTAACAACCATTGGAAATCCCTTACGACTCCAGATGTAGCCTCCATAGAATTGTTACCAAGACTAACTTATCCAACCTTAGTAAGAGAGTTCGTGCAACTAAGTATTTTAGGAGCTTCACAATCTACAAAGTTGTGAGTACTCCCCCTATCCAAAAGAAGTTGTAATGGCCTTTTGTTACTATACCCAATCACATGTATGGTTTGTGCACCCTGTATTCCACTCAATGCACATAAGGAAATCATGGGAGGATCAACTTCAGTAACAGACCAGTCCTCATTAGTAGCATCACCTTCTGCCTTTGGTGTTGCTTCTTCTGAGCATTCATCATCTCCATACTCTAAATCCAATACAAACAATTGCTTTGGAAGTGTACACTTATGGCCAGGTGAATATTTCTCATCACAGAAGTAAAATAAGCCATGTGCTCTCTTAGCTTGCATTTCAGCAGGAGAGATTGTCCTCCTATTCTTAGGAACAACTGGAGCTCAGGGAGCAGGTAAAGAAGCTTAGTTGCTGGAGCAAGACTGATAAGGATTGGTCTAGCTAGTGAAGAATCATAGGCAGATCGCTTCATGGCAAAGGAAGAATGTCCACCAGAATTACACCTTTGTGCTCGAGCATTAGCAGCCAAAGTAGCCTCTGCTAGCCTAGCTAACCTATATGTTTTGGATAGAGTCTAAGGTTCATGCATCTTCACAGAATTCACTAATTCATCTTTGAGTCCACCTAGAAAACAGAAGATAGCTTGGCTCACAGACAAATCGCATTGAGCTAAGAGTCGAGCAAAAGCAAACTGAAATTCTCTAACTGAACAAGTCTGTCTCAATTGTTTAAGCTCTAACATTGGATCAGAAAACTCCTCATTAAATGTTTCAACCAAGGCAGCTAAGTATTCATCCCAGTTAGGCAGTTCAAGTGATTCACGACATTTCATATAAGACAAATATCATTCTAGGGCCTCATTATCCAAGTTTATTACAACTAAACTCACTCTTTGATTGAGAAAGTAGTATTGTTCAATTCGATACAGCCAACTTTTCAAGTTTTCCCCATTGAAATGAGAAAAAAGCAAGTTATGGCTTCGATTCGTGTTAGCACAATAAGCATTGGGACCTACGATGCCCTGCCCTGATTGGAGCACCTTATCCCTAGCAGTCGAAGTAGAAGCATTGTCCTTCGATTGCTGATTCAATTGCCAACCATCAAATGAGTTTTTGAGAGAACTTACCATCTGATGCAATTCAACATGTCATTTGTCTATGTCATCTCTTAATTCCTGTTGCTTCTGAGCGAATTCCTCCCCGAGATCTAGCTGTTGAGCTGCTAGGTCTTCATATTGTTCCTGCTAATCAGTCGGTTGATTTTCCGTCACAACATCGACAGCTCTACGCGGTCCCATTGTCTACGAGCTCTGATACCAATTGATACTTAATTCTAGGTATCGATTAATGGAAGAGTAAATTGAGTGGAAGTGAGAAGAGAAAAGAAAAAGAGAAGTGAGAAAAAGAGAGAAATCAGGAAATTCTTAGGATTCAAAAAGTGTCTATCCCACTTACAATTCTCCTATTTATATATCTAATACAAAGAATTCAAATGAAATGCAAATGAAGTGCAGAAGAGTTAAAAAGTGCAGCTAACTAACTTTCCCGCCATTATTCATATTTGAAATTTCGATAATAATTGCATGAGAAACCTAACTAGCTTACATGACATCTTAGTAGGTATCTGAGTTGGCATGAGATACCTAACTAGCTTACATAATAATTGCATGAGAAACCTAGAGAATATATATATATATATATATATATATATATATATATATATTCTCTTTGCATCCTTTGTAAGCAAAACTTGCAGAGAAGCCCTCAATTAAAGCAGTACACGGAAATAACAGCACCCCCACCTTTCATGGAGGTTTGACGATGGCAAAGATAACATGAAGAAGAAAGAAGTTAGATGACTAAATCGCATAAAACCTGAGAATCATTACCTTCAAACCACCGGAAAAAATGCAAAGTCACCAGAAAAATGAACTCACAGTCTTTTCTTTTCTTTTTCGAAATTCCTTATTTGAAATCACCCAAAGACCAGATCTAAAAAGAGAAATGCTAGCGGAAAAGCTTTAGCTGGTTGTCTTCTTTGATTCAAAAATTCAGACCCAGTAAACAGGGAAAACCAAATCCTTACTACCGGTTTGGCCAATTGCCAATTCTAAAAAAGTCAACTTTTTGTCTCCGGCAACATCTCCGACGATTTTACCAACTTCTAGTTGTGGCTATCTTTATATATATATCTTCATCCCTCTTTAGATTCTTAAACTCAAAAGAAGAATTCCTAAATTCTTTTTCAAGTAAAAGGAATAAAGAGACGCATGGGGAGCAAAGATGGGGGTGCGGATGAGAAGAAGGATAGATGGGGGGAGGAAGTGTTGGCTTTTTTTTGTTTTTTTTGTTTTTTTTATCTCTTCCGTATTTATATATTTTTAATTCTTTTTCCATCAAAATATCATATTCACGTGCCTTTCAAGCGTGGTTTGCACAGAGTTTAGTCATGTCAGCTATGTTACCTCTACGTAGGCATGATCGACGGTCAAAATGATTTATTATTGAGAAAATGTATAAATTAAAATGTTTAAATGGGAAAGTCATAAGTTTGTATACCGGGACGATAAATGGGTGTAAAATTAGATGGCTCTTAGGCCATTTGACCTTTGTTTTTAAAGTCTGAATCTTAATCATTTAGATCTTACTCATTAAGTCTATTTATTTTTTTTATTTCACAACCACTAAATGGGTCTGAATAAGTCTGTATGATTAAGATCTATAACAAAAACTTAATTTTATTAAGATGCTATCATCCACATTCACTACTAACTGCAGGCACCGCCTACCATTATCAACTATCGCCCCCACCACCACCACCATCATCACCACCACCACCATCCTCAATCATAGCGGCCACCACTCACCACCCCCCACAACCATCATCCTCAACCATAACCACACACTTACCCACCTCGACTACTATCACCAACCATCACATCACCATCAATAACCATAGCCGGCACCATCCACCATTATAAACTACCATTATCCACCATCACCTTCCTAAATCATAACCACCACCAGCACCCACCATTATTAACTATCAACACCCACCACCACCATCCTCAACCATAATCGATTAATTCTACCAATCACTACTAACTACTATCCAAAAACTACCACCATCAACCAAAATCACCACCAACCACCGCCTCTAATCGGCACTCACAAGCACCTACGTTAGCCATCACTACCAACAACTATATATGTGTGTGTGTGTGTGTGTGTGTTCGGATATTAGATTAATTAGTATTTATTTGAATTTATGTTTATTAATTTTTTTTAAAAATAAATTCTATATATTCGGATGTTTAAAAAATAAACATTCTTAATTATTTAGTATTTAGATCTTAAAATATATTTTAACATTCAAATATGTATTCAGATATAAATATCTTAATCTTAATATGCATCTTGATATTCGGCGTTTCAAAGTAAAAAATGACCAGAGGAATATATATATATTACTGAGGGATTGATCAACAAAAGATAGCTTGTAAAGTATAAGTGTAGAAGAGGTGAGAGTGGAAGGTTTGATAAAGAATTTGTCACACATGAAAACAAGTGATGGTGATGATTATAATGCCGAAGCGGCCATGGTTAATGAACAACTAACACTACTTTAGTTCCCTGCAGATTAATTGCCTACACCATTTTGATGCATAAAGTGACACATATATATACACACAATTGGAAATAATTGGTATGACACTATGGCTATGTGAAAACACAGAGCCAGGGGTCTAGATATTTCGTTCGTACACATTTTCTTTTTATTTTCTCTAAATTCTTGAGAAATTCAGGGATCTTGAAGTTTCTTTAGGGATTATATTAGAAAATATAGTCCGAAGAATCTCGATAGTAATTTTTTCTAGTATAGATAATCCTCTATGCTCTGCATTTTTAAGAATTCAAAATATTTGTCATTGAATTTTTCAATCTTAACTTTCTCTTCTTCTAACGCCATTTCTTCACAAAAAAAATTAATATTTTTATGTCAATAGTGAATAGTAACCACGACTAGTACTCCGTGTAGGAAATATATCCAACCATATAAGGTAGACAACACTCATTATTAATGAATAATACTTTTACTGTTAATAAATAGTACTTTTATTATTGTGAATAGTATTAGTATTGATGAGTTATAGTGTTGCACTATTTTTATGAATAGTACATTGCACTAATATCGTACTTTTCTATGAAAATTACATTATTTATGTTTTAATACCGGCTGTTTGAAGCGTGCCAGACGAATAAAAGGGAAAAAAAATTAAAAAAGAAAAATAATAAATTACACAAGATAAGATAAAATTTATGTGATTCGGCAATTGGCTACAAAGATAATAACTTTTTGTTATAGAAAGAAAGGGAAGAAGTTGTGATGGTATGATTTACAATAGAGGAAGGAAATGCGTATTTATTGGCTGAAAAACCGGCTGAAAGTTTCAGCGAAAATGTGAACATGCAAAAATAATATCTCTACGCAACAGGATAGCACTGCAATCTGTGGAACGCTTCTTTCTTTCACATTTGCGATCCTTTTCACTCTGATCTTTCTTTAATTCTTTGTCTGTTTTATATGTCTTTTTCTTTTGTCTTTCTTGTCTGATTGCTTCTTTTCTTTCTCTGACTTTTATTGAACATGGTTTGCTCCCATTAGGAACCTGTGCGAAAGTTTGCATATCGCTTGATGATTTCATACAATTTTTCTGATCTCAAGTTGACCCGTTTGTATGATTTATGCTCTTAATCCTCAATCTGCATTGTTAAGAGTTAAGTAATATACACATTAAATTATATTTACCTGTTGTACTAGGTAACTTATCTTATTTTCATGATTACAAGTAAATATGGAATATTTGACTTTCGTCCTAATTAGTAAGACTAGCCCTGCAACAATAAAAATTTACTTCGTCCGGATCGGACTATTGAGAAACTTATTGATGTTACTTAAAAAGATTAATGCAACATAACAACTTCAAAGCACAATTTATTTAATATTATTAGAGGGTCGTCTGTTTTAAAAGGGTTAGGAGAAAATTTTCAAAATAAAGTTCTGCTTAAAATAATACAATGTTTGATTGGACATATTAGAAAACATAATTCCCGCATAATAATATACTTTTAATTTGATTCTATTAGAAAAAATTAAATACCGCACAAACTACTGTAGAGTTTAGTTTCTGATATTAACTAATATTCATTTTAAATTTTGCCAAAAAATTATATATTGTTTTATGCAAAATAAAATATAAAATAAAAATGCGTATACGAGTACTATGTGGTTGAAGACAGAGAGACGACGAGATCTAAATTATTTGGACCGTGCTCCAAAATAAGGTTACACAGTCATTCTCTATCTACTTATCTTGACAACCTAGCAGTCAACGTATGGATAACTTTTATGGAATATATGGGACCCAGTTAGATTCATTAAATCACAGCCTTTTGGAACTATTGAGTACTTTCGTGTAGGGCTGTGTATAATTTGTTAAATATCGGATTATCGTACCACAAAAAAAAAATTTAATTTTTGATATTTAATATAGTTTATGGTTTAAGTTTTTAAAAAAATTAGTATTTGGTATTTAAAAATAAAATACGCAATTATCAAATCGATCTTTGAAAGATAGAAATTTTCCTCCTTGACTTCAGTTTTGAAATATTTTCATCCGGGATTGGAACGACCTATGTTGTAACGGAGGAGAGTGTGAGCGCGTGATTTTTACCGTACCCGAAGTACTTTTGTAAATAAGATAAAATAATTTTAATTTAGCCATTTTCATAATAAATTCGATCTAATTTTAAGTAATTAACTTATGAAAATACCCAAAATATCATGCATCGCATCTAGGACTTATTTTTACATTCTTTAGGATTGAATTAGTAATTATTTATTTTATAAAATTGGAAACCATAAAAATAGCTCATTTTGACGCTTTCTTTAACTTTTAATCTTTAATTCTTAGGATTAAGTGTTACTATAATTTTTATAAATAGTCAATTAGTTTAATTCCACATTTAAGTAAACTAGCATTTTTAATTACTAACTCTTCTAGTTTTAAAATTAAAAAAAAATTATGAGAAAATAATAAAAGCAATTAAAAATGGAACAAAGAAAAGGAATGACCGGACTGGGCCATTAATTAAAACTAAAACAAGGGCCAATTAATTATGTCTGGACCAGCCCAAATCTGTTCCCCCCTCCATCAACCAAACGACCCCGTTTTTTTTCTTTCAGATTCAATCCGGACCGTTGATCTCAACAAGATCAACGGTCAAAAAAGCTTCTCATTAAAAGTAAAAGGGATAAAATAAGAGGGCAAAAAGTAG
>MCJB01039142.1:0-58861 GCA_002018475.1 Nicotiana obtusifolia | reverse complement strand
AATTCATCAATCCCGGTATTCCATCCATCCTGGCTCAACAAAGATGTATCATGACGTCAAGGAGCAGTATTGGTGGGAAGGTATGAAAAGGTCCATCGCCAAATTTGTAGCCCAGTGCCCCAATTGCCAACAAATAAAGGTAGAACATCATAAACGTGGTGGATTGATTCAAAACATAGAAATTCCGACCTGGAAATGGGAGTTGATTAACATGGATTTCATTGTTGGGTTACCTCGCTCTTATCATAAGTTTGATTCCATCTGGGTGATAGTCGATCGACTTACAAAATGTGCCCATTTTCTTCCAGTTAAGACAACCGACACAGCTGAAGATTATGCAAAACTGTACATCAAGGAAATTGTCCGACTTCATGGGGTACCAACGTCTATTATCTCAGACAGAGGAGCTCAATTTACGGCTAACTTTTGGAGGTCTTTCCATAAGGGTTTAGGCACCCAAGTAAATCTCAGTACGGCATTCCATCCACAGACTGATGGACAGGCTGAACGTACCATCCAGACACTGGAAGATATGCTCCGAGCATATGTTCTGGATTTTAAGGGAAATTGGGATGACCATCTTCCACTCATAGAATTTGCCTACAATAGTAGCTATCATTCTAGTATTAAAATGGCTCCGTATGAGGCACTGTACGGGAGGAGATGTAGGTCACCAGTTGGATGGTTTGAAGTCGGTGAGACAGAACTATATGGGCCAGACTTAATTCACCAAGCCATTGAGAAGGTGAAAGTGATACAAGAGCGACTGAAGACGGCCCAAAGCAGGCAAAAATCTTATGCCGATGTCCGACGTCGTGACCTGGAATTTGAGGTTGGTGATTGGGTTTTCTTGAAGATCTCATCAATGAAGGGTGTCATGCGCTTTGGGAAGAAAGGTAAGCTGAGTCCAAGGTATATTGGTCCGTACAAAGTTCTTCGACAAATTGGACAGGTTGCTTACGAGTTAGAATTGCCATCTGAATTAGAATTTGTCCATCCGGTATTCCACGTATCTATGTTGAGGAAATGTATTGGAGACCCTTCTCGGGTCGTCCCTATCAAAGATGTACAAATTACAAGAGATCTATCCTACGAAGAAATGCCAATAGCTATATTAGACCGACAAGTCCGCAAGCTAAGGACAAAGGATGTAGCTTCCGCTAAAGTATTGTGGAAGAACAAGAATACGGAAGAGATGACATGGGAAGCAGAGGATGAGATGAAGTCCAAATACCCTTACCTGTTCCAGCATGGAGATAATGAGGGTGCCGGGGGAACGCAGGATGCATTAAAAGGAGAACCGTCGCTATGAGGTAAGAAATAACATGAGAATACTCTTCCTTAATACAAAGTGGTGATATGCGGATAATGTACAATGAGTTAAGATCCCCGTAAACCCTTACATTCGAGGACGAATGTTCCTAAGGGGGGGAGGGTGCTATAACCCATATTTGTACAGGTAAGATTACACTGTAAGACAGTCTACATAGGTCCGAGAAGAAAATTACCTTTGAGACAATAAGAGTTTAGTCCTATTGGTCTTAAATGATGCAAGGGTGAATAAGGGTAGTTAAAAAGTATTAGAAGATAAACGAGTTGAGGATGCTGCAACTCGTATTTTCGGGTAAATCGAGATGTGATTAAAATCACCAAGAGGTCATGTTATTAGGTATTTGAATCATATGATATCGTTTCATAAGTCTTGAAGTCAAACGAGTTATGAAACAAAAGTCGACAAAAGTTGTCGCAACTTAGGTTCCCAATTTTACTTAAACATTAGGTCAAATGTTTCTGAGCTTTTCTCCCAATTTACAAGGAATTACGGGGTGATCTACCTACCAAATTAAAGGTATATGAGTCTAGTTTCCAACGCATCAAACCGTTTGTCAATACAATCTCGGAATATTAAGATAATTGTATTTCCGCAGAACTACGCAGGCTGGTAGGTGACAAGTAGGTGCATCACCTACTTGCCAAAATTAAGGGATAAAATTAAAAGCCCCAAGGTCGGCCAAGAGGGGACCTTTAAGAGATTTTAAACTCATTTAATTCACTATTATTCCAGACCTTCAAAACCTAAATAGAACCCATGCAACCCCTCGCCAAAAATCCCACACAAACCCTAATCGATTTTCCCCCTCTTTCAAGTTCTAATTGGAGGTGAAACCTAGGGTGTGAAGAACCAAAGCAAGGGCTGAGTTATCTAACAAGTAAGGTGAGTTTACTGACCTTTTTCATACATTTTTTCTACTGCTAAGTCTTGGTAAGTCGTTTTATATATGTAAGAACTCACGGGACGGTGATCTGAAGCCGTGAGTTCGAGTTATTCACTTGTAGCGGACTGTTTTATGGACTGTTTTGTGTTGCTGTAAAGCTGCGTGTTTTACTACTGATTTGTGGAGTTTTGGAGGAGGAAGGGTGTGGAGAAACACCATATATATTTAGGGTTGTGGGCTGATAGTTGTTCGTAACATTTCTGGGTCGTTTGACACGACTATAGTGGCCATCGTATGTATGAAGCGATTGGCTTGTGCGTGGACTGTTTTGGGAGGCTTAATATGATTCTTTTTGATGTTGTTTGGCTGTTTGGTGATGGTTTTGACTTGTGTGAAGTCATATATATAGGGGAGGTGCTGTCTGTTTTATCGTAAAATAGGTTACAAGTCGATACATAATAGTTACGACGCTTAAACGATATCGGTAATGTCATTTCTCTTATTGTAGACTGAGAAGTCGTGGAAGTTTCATAGCTTGAGATTGGAAAGTATTGCAAGGTATGTGAGACTGTCCTTTTCCTTCTTTTGCATGACTCTGACTGTACATAATGCAATGAACGAACCCCAAAGATACTCTACTCTTAGAAGGTAGTAATACGTATATTGTTTCCCCTCTAATGGGAGGATTGATATGTTATTATTTCTTCGACCTTACGGCACCATGATAGTATGTATCTTATGAGTCCAGCATGCATTATCTTGTGAGTCCAACATGCATTATCTACTTTACTTTACCACGCCGCGCTATAGTCTGACGGGCAGGCACCTATTGTGCAAATATATGTTTTACTCTATTTAGTCGCGCTATAGACGACAGCTATTTACTTTACCGAGCCGCGCTATAGTCGGCCGGGCAGGCACCTATTGTGCAACCACTGATTAGTTGGGTATGATAATGAGGAGGCCCACAGAGGCATATGTATAAGATGATGATGAGGCCCACAAAGGCGTATATATGTATATGATGATTTTCAAAAGGATATATATATATATGTATATGCATATACATGTCAGGCATGATATGGTTAGTCGCCCTCAGAGACATTCAAATGGTACAGGCTGTATGTCTCTTATCCTGATGCTTATTATTGTTCTTACATTATGTTTCCTGTCTTACATACTCAGTACATTATCCGTACTGACGTCCTTTATTTGTGGACGCTGCATGTCGTGCTGCAGGTCCGAGCGGGAAGATATATGAAGCTCTCCCACCACAGTAGGCTACCCAGTTCAGCAGATATTGGCGAGATCCATCCTTCAGACTTGCCACAGTCTTGGTATGCATTCTGTTTTGGGCATGTCGGGGCCCTGTTCCGACGTAGGTTGCATTATGTACATTTTTGTAGAGGCTCATAGACAAGTGTCAATTTATGCATAGACAAGTGATGGGTTGACTTATGTACAGTTGAATTGCCTTGTCGGCAAACGTATGTATTTTTTTTTATGGTTTTGCATTGCAGCCTTGTTGGCTATATTATGTATATAAGTATGTTCGTATCATGGTATGATGTCTCGGTTCATTATAATTATTGTTCGAGATTATATGCATATGAAAAGCCTTATAGATAATAAGGAAAGTTAGATGAAGGGTACGTCGGCGCCCGTTGAGTAGGGTCCGATGCCAGTCGCGGCCCTCCGGCTTGGGTCGTGACAGTAACTGACCAAAAATTCATATTTACCTGGACGGCTTAATGAGCCAATTGAAGGATTTTTATTTTCATAGTTGGCTCGAAATTGCTTTTCAGTGGTTTTTCCCTTTTCCTTGGATTTTGATATGGTCTTCTTGAGGCCAAATCTTTCCCAACGAAGCAGGTGTTGTTCACCATATTCTCCGATTGGATCCTCCAAACAGTCTTGGCAGTAGCAACCAAGATCCCAAGGGTAGTGTCCCATAAAGGGGCATTTGAACCACCAAACTCTTCTGCCCTTTTTGTCGAAATGTTTACACCAGTCATGTTCTTCCATGATAGTTTGTATATTCCAGAAGGGTTCACTTTCAGGGTCAGGGTCTGTGCCTTTAGGTTGGATCATTTAGCAAGAAAAGATGATTTTATTGGATTTTTTGAGATGGGAATGGTCAAAGCTTATGGAAACTGCTTTGTCATTTCTCTTGGTAAAAGTTGGCTCACCAGATTGCAGAGATTCCTCTGGTTCTCTTAATTTTTCATAATTTGTGATCCAGGAATCAGGATACGAGCTCGTCTCTGGGAATTTTTCTGGGTATTTGGGTGCAGATGGTGTTTCCATTAATAGCATCAATATTCAAGAGTAAAGCATTTTCTCCTCTTGGAAGGCAGAGATCCATGGCATGGCTTTGGACCCGCCATGCCATTTGGTGTTGAAGAGTGGCTTGGATAGCATCTTTGGCTTGTGGGGCTCCCTGGATTTGAACTTGGATTTTTAATGCTTCAATTAGGTATGGGTCATGAAGGGACATGTTGATACTCATCGTATGGTATTCAAGGTAACTTCTACAATACCCAAATTGGCATGTTGGTACTCATAGTATCATGTATCTAGAAGAGAAAGTCGAGCAACAATAGGTTGACCTTTTTTTCATGATATATTAAAGCGATTCGGATAGCACCAAAATGGGATATGGGTAAAACTATGATCTCTCCATTGTCTGGGAAAATCATCTGGGAGTTAAAGGATGATAAATTGTTCCTCTCGAGTTGCAAGAATAGGATGTTGGTCAAGTTTTGAGGCAGCAACATATTCTTTGACTCCTTTTGGTCTGTGTTGAACTAGGGAACAAATTTTGGACCATGGTGCAAATGATTTTTTGGCAAAGGCTGAATAAGGATTTATAAGGGGTAGTTCAGTGGAGGTTACTTTTTGTTCGTCGGGTAAGATATCTACTTCATAGAGGTAATCATATTTTTTGGACAACGTTTTATATAGAGTAGGGGACATATTTATCTTTGCTAGGGAAGAGGATGATGGCAATGATTCAGACATATTTAGTAAACTGTTCTTCCCTCCAAAAGGATGGGCTCGCTTTGATACCACAGTATAGAACAAAGCAAGAGACTCCAAGAAAGCAAACTAAATCATAGATAGGAAAGCTGGCTTCAACAACCCATAAGGGAGGGCTTGCCAAGCTACACTAATAGGGGGGATTGATGTTACACCCCATGTTCTCATAGGTGAGAGTACGTCGTAAGTCAATTAATGTAAGCTCAGAAATGAATCATCTTTGAAAGTACATAAAGTAAGTTAATCATGTTACCTTGGCGGTTACAAATATTTAAGAGCATGAATAACAAGTACCAAGATGGTTGGAAGGCTTAGAAGCTAAATGGATTGAAGAAAATAAGTTTCGTCGAAAGACGACAAATTGGGAATGTTATAACATGTACTTTTGGGGTGAGACTAGGGCGCTCAACATGATAAATAGCTTATGTTATGAGTTATTTTAGTTGTATGATAGTCGTGTGTTATGTTTTGGAGTCAAGCGAGTTGTGGAACAAAAGTTGGCAAAGGTCATCACAAGGTACATTCATTAATGTACTGAAATTTTGGTCAAATTTAGCTGATCATTTCTCCCAATGTAATTGGAATTACTGGATGATCCACCTACTAATTTGCAAATCTACGAGTCTAGTTTCCAACACATTCAACCATTTGTCAATACAACATCGGAGTAGAGAGATATTTGCATTTTTGCGAGACTGTGCAGACTGCATAGGCGACAAGTAGGTGTGTCACCTACTTGCTTAAATGAATGACCAGGGCTAGTTGGGGCCGGAAAAAGAGCCCTTTTAAGGGCTAATTTCCTTCATATATTACACTCATTATAAAGCCAAAAAATCAGAGATACACCCCTGCAAACGTCTCCCAAATACAAAACCCTAAATGATTTTCTCTTCTTTTCAAGTTCTAGTTGGAGGAAAACCTAAGGGTTGAAGAACCAAGTTAGGAGCTGAGATCTTAATCAAATAAGGTATGTATACTACCCTCTTTCATTTATTTTTTCATACGGAACGGTGATCGGAAGCTGTGAGTTTGAGTTATTCAACTTGTAGTGGACAGGGCTATTTTGTGTTGTCGTTGGGTTGTCAGTTTTCCTACTGTTTTATGGATTTTGGGAGGAGAAAGGGTGTGGAGAAACACCACATAAGGGCGGGATGGTGGGCTGGTCATTCGTCGTTACATTTTCGGCTTGTTTGACGCTACTATGTTTGTCATTTTATGTATGATGTGATTGGGGTGTGTGGTCTATTTTGTGGTATTTTGTGATGGATATAAGTTTGGAAAATAAAGTATACATGTTGCTACTGTTATGCACTTGTTATTGTGTAGCTTGATTTGTGTTGTGGTGCTAAAAGTATATAGGTTAAGGTTGTATGTGTTCTTGTTGGTTTATGGACTTGGGAAAGCAAGGAAAACATGGGAAATGTTGCCCGTTTTAATATAAAATAAGCTTGTCGGTCATTATATGGTAGTTGCATCTTTCGAATCTTACCGATAGCATTATTATCGTTGTTGTAGATTGAAGTGTGACGAGACGAGTTCAACATGGTTATTGGACAGATTGTGATAAGGTATGTTAAGGCTAAACCTTTTCTTCATTTTGGCATGATCCTGTAAATACATGCATTTGATAATGAGACATAATGAGAAGTTCGTATTCCTGAATTCATGTACATTATCCCTGTCTCATAAATTATCGTGTTCTCCCTTGTCGGGACTTTATATTCAGCTAAGTATTGTCTTCTTCCAGTCAAGAGAGCAGAGGGTGTGTATATATATATTACATTATTATAGTATTTTCAACACTATCGAGCTATAATCCGTGGGCATGCCCCTATTGGAAAGTATTACTGTATTTTCACCACCATCAAGCTATAATCGGTGGGTAGGCCCCTATTAGGCAACCTCAGATCGGATTGTAAGTTTATACCGAGCCTACTGTGGTTGAGCGACTATTAGCGAGCCTAGGATGGCCGAAATACCGAGCGTAGTACGGCCGAGTGCCTATGAGTGAGGCTACTATGGCAGAGTAGTTACACGTACCGCGCCTTATAGGGCCGGACAACTATTTTACTTACTATATTGAGAGAGTTGATTCAGTATCGGCAGATAAGCATATCTTCAAATCATCTTTGACTCCCAGTTACTTTCAGTTATTATATTATTAGTTCAGTCTCAGCTTTCAGCTATTCTATTGCCTACATACTCGGTATATTATTTCGTACTGACGTTCCTTTGCCGGGGATGCTGCATTTCATGCCCGCAGGTCCTGATAGACAGCTGGATAGTCCTTTCCAGTAAACAGAGTCAAACATCAGCTTGGTTGGTAAGCTCCACTTTCTCGGAGGTACCAGGTCTAGACCTTGGAGGCCATTTTATATATACAGGTTTGATGGGTAGGTCGAGGCCCTGTCCTACCCTGATATAATTTAGTTATCTCTAGAGTCTTGTATACAAGTTCTGTATATTTTGAATATTGGTATTGTGGCCTTGCCAGCCCTTTGTACATGTCAGTTTTGTATTGCTGGTTGTAGACTTTCATGGTGACCGCGTCGGCCTTGATTGGTATTGTCAGCTTGCAGGTAGGCCTCGTTCGCCTAAGTTGAGGGCTACCCCTCAAGAGTTTATAGTTAAAGAGTGGTACTCTTGGGCCGAGTATGGCACCGAGTGCCGATAACGCCTCCCCAGGTTAGGGGCTTGACATTCCGGCACCAGCAAACCCGGACTATCCCCGGGTAGCAAAACCTCCAATTCCTCCAATAGCGGGGTCATCTCCAAGTTTCCAAATCAAAAGACGGACCTTTTCTCGTCCCAAAACATAGTATCAGCCTCGATCAGTTCCCTGCACGGCCGAACGTCCATTAAGGATAGCAAGTTGCCCAATATCCTTCTCACATGATTCCTATCACGAGGGAGGTTGTTCCACCAATCGGTTAACTTGGATGGAATGCTTTGGACCATACCGAGCCTAGGAATGTTGTGCTTCGTTTTTTGCATTAAAGACAGAGTTAGACCTACCCACCTCCTAATTTTGATTAGTATCACGACCAAAAATTCACTAATCGTGATGGCACCTAACTCGACCTCTAGGTCAGCCAATTAACAGTTAACCCAATTCTAATAAAAATAAAGGTGATCAACAAAAGATATAACTGGATTCCATACAATATCCCAAGGACAGGTAGTATAAGACATGAGCTACTAAGACTAGATTATTGCAAAAACGAATATGAAATAAATTCAACTTCTGTGTGAAATGTAATTAAACAGAATTCAACTCTAGAACTACCCAGGGACAAGTGGTAGCCACATCCAGAAGGCATGAATATCTTCAGAGTCAGCTCCTGTCATCATACGTAGCTCCACTCCAAAATCTGCATGCAAGGCGGAGAAGTGTAGTATGAGTACAACCGACCCCATATACTCAGTAAGTATCTTGATTAACCTAGGTGAAGCAGTGACGAGGCTTTTTAGTTAAAAAATACTCACTGATATAACTTCTGCAGAAGACTAGCAATAGAACAATACTAAAACATAACAAAATAGAGTACAAGTAAACAAATATGCGAAGCAATAAATGATTTCTAGAAGAACCACGATTAATATTCCTCAATATCACGACCAATCCTTTCCTTAGAGCAATAACCAGCAAATCACGGTAATAAATCCATAACTTTCATAGTGTGAGAAATATACTCAAGACATCGAATCAAATGGCATGGCAACACCCTTCGTGCTGTTTTCTCATCCTCACCAAATATACGTATAACCGTACCAACCAGGTGAAAGAAATGCCGATAATTATAATGACAAGGTATGAAATGCACAAGCAGCAATGTTGAACAATGCAGTACATATGGACAACATTAATAGACTAGGTAGGAGGCGTAGGAATGATGACATCAATTAGGAAAGAAGAACATAATTTCACCTAACTAGCATGGTAGAAGGCATAGATGTAGATATAAAAATAAGGGGGGAAAGCATGATCTTTATAAGCTAATAAGTAGAGGCATGAATGGCTAACATGGTAGAAGGCTTATACTAAAGTGCAACAAACTAGATACGATTCCAGGTAATGGCATGAATGTATAGGCAAGGAAAAGATATCACAATGTAATGCATGTCCCTCGCTTGCACGGAAACACCCTTCGTGCCATGAACTCATGATAACATAAAGGTATGGTAATATAAATGAAATAGCACGGCATCATCCTTCGTGCTTTACACTCTCCCTCACATAATAATATAAATGAGATCAAGATAATATAAATGAAATGGCACGACATCACCTTCGTGCTTTACACTTTTCTTGACATGATAAATTATATGAAACGGCACGACATCACCCTTCGTGCTTTACACTCTCCCACACAAGATAATCAATATAAAATGGCATGGCATCACCCTTAGTGCTTTGCACTCCTCCTCACCAAGCATATGTATATGATTGACAAACAAGGTAGGAAGCACAAATAACATCTAGGAGAGTGGTTAAACGAATATTCCAAATGAACCCCAATCACAATCTTCAAGCCAACAATAGTTCAATAAACCCTAGAGAACCTTATTGTTCAAGTATTTCAACAAATCTCAAGAATGATTTACAACACAAATATAGAATTTAATATCTCAAGAATAACGATCGTAGCAATGTATTAGTAATTAAGCATAATGATGACCGAATTAGACACATCAATGTTTCTCAAAATTCTGTCAAATTCAAGTTATAATAAACTAAATCTTGGTTTCTATCATTTAATTCTATATTCTTAGTGATCTAGAAGTCAAGTAAGACATGAAGCAAGAAGGTAACGTAATTCTACAAGGCGCAATTTATCGTATAATTTACCTCCAATCATGATTAACCCTGGCACATGCATATATGCTCGTCACCTCATATATGTATCACCCCAAATAATGTCAATTAGTAGGAAAAATTCCCTCAACAAAGTTAGGAAAGACACTTACCGCAAACGACAGAAATCGATACCTTAGAAGCGCCATCCCGCTCAAATCATCCCCCGAACGACTTGAAACTAGACAAAAGCAACTTAAAGGCATCAAATAATACCTAATGAAACAATTCCAAATGATAAAGGTCGAATCTTTGATCAAAATCCCGAAGTCAACTAAAACGTCAAACTCGGGCCCGCACCTCAGAGCCTAATGAAACTCACAAAATCCGACAACCCATTCAATTACGAGTCGAACCCTACTAGTTTCACTAAATTCCAACTCCGAATCGATGTTCAAAACGCAAAAATTCACTTTATGAAATTTTAGGCAAAAACCCCCAAATTTCTCTTTGAAATTCATAATCCAATTACCAAAAATGAAGATAGAGTCACGGAATATAATCAAAATCGAGTATAATACACTTACCCCAATCCATGTGATGAAAATAGCCTCCAAAATCGTCCAAATCCGTGCTCCACAACTCAGAATGTGATAAAATGGCTCAAAGGTGCAAAATAGAGTACTTATGTACTCTATCTAGTGGTCCTCTATGCGATCACGGTTGTACCCACGCGATTGTGAAGCACAAAGGAGGTCAGCCAAAAAAAATACGCTTCGCGAATTCGTCCACAATCATGGAAACACGAAGAAGGAAGTCCCCAGCTCCCATCTGCTCCGCGATCGCGAAACTCCACATGCGAACGCGATGTACCAACCCCTCAACCTTCTGCGAACGCGCTTCGCCTCTCGCGAACGCGATGAAGAATCACCCAGCAGCTCTCAATACTCTACGCAATCGCGTGTATTCCTTCGTGATCGCAAAGAATGCCTGAAACACCAGAACCAACAGAGAATCAGATATGCCAAGCACGAGAAAAAGGGTCTGAAAACAACCTGAAACTAACCCCAGCCCCTCGAGACCCCATCCGAACATACCAACATGTCCCAAAACATAACACAGACCTACTCGAGACCTCAAATCACACATTACAACATTAAAACTACGAATCACATCTCAAATAGAACTTGATGAACTTTTGAACTTTCAACTTTCAAATCTCGTGCCGAACCATATCAAATCAACTCAGAATAACTTCAAATTTTGCACACAAGTTCCAAATTACATAACGAAGCTACTCCAAAACTTATGAATATTCCAAAACTCCAAATTGCCAACTTTCACCAGTTAACGCCAAAACCTTCAAGAAACATCCAAATGCAAATTCGGGCATACGCCTGAGTCCAAAATCACCATCCGGACCTAACAAAACCATCGAAACTCCAATCCGAGGTCAAATGCTAAAAATTCAAACTTGGTCAACTCTTCCAACTTAAAGCTTCAATCATGAAGTTCATTCTTCCAAATCGATTCTGAATAACCTAAAAACCAAAACCGATGATTCACACAAGTCATAATACATCATGCAGAGATACTCGTGCCCTCAAACTATCAAGCGAAGTGCAAATACTCAAAACGACCGGTTGGGTCATTACATTCTCCCCCGCTTAAACATGGTTCGTCCTCGAACGTGTCGAGAGTAGTCCCAAAGCCATCAAATCGCCGTGTAACCTTACATGCACTTACTGGGGGGAGATCCCATGTCACCCTAATCCATATAAGCCGAACAATACAACATAACTGAAGATCCTTAATTCAACCTTAGTCTGCAAGCTGTAGAACCCAAATTTCCAACATCCAGAATTCCTTACAAGACCCGAATCTCATATCTACACACTATATAAGTCTGAACAGGTTGTGCCAAGCCATAACCATGAACCAAGATGTAATCACGTGATATACCACATCACTCAGATACTTACAACGATAACTGTTGATCACTATAGCTCCCCAAAAGCAAATCTGGTACAGGAAGTAAGCCTCATATCAAATAAAACCTCGCTCAAAACCTTCATACACTGCCGACAATGAAAGAAACACGCAGAATCTCTTAGCCACTCATCTGATCAATAAGCCAAGAAGCTCACTCGTCCGACCAGGGCCATTGCCTAATTCCTCAGCAGAAATATAGTATCATTCTTCAAAACATTCCTTATCCCAATATGATAGTGCAAATCTCATGTCTAGAAACCTCATCTCAGCCAATGCAAGCAGCTCAACCGACAAGTTTCAACAAAAACCATATGGAGCCCCACACAACGCGGTTCCATACACTCAACAAGTAATAATTCGGACATAATAGATAATGGTAGGAAAGTTAAATAAGAAGACTACTAAGCCAGTTAAGCAGTTAGGGTAATTTTACTATTGTCGTATGAACTACTTTCAACAAGGTGAAAGCAAAATACATGAAATAAGCATAAGGAGTTACATTCATAGAACCGTTGTGGCGCGCAACCCGATACCATCATATCAATCCACATAGGGTACCTATCGAGCCATAATACTCGGGCTCAGTGATCACATGTGCATCAACATCAAACACGATAGAGTGCACCAATATAACCGTGGGAAGATAATTAGGCACAACAATACTAAGAAAGACAAGCACAACTATGGTGCAATAAGCAAGTCAACATCACGAGGGCCATCTCACCTATAACGCCATAAAGCCAAAGCTGATTACAATATGCGTGCGAAGAATCATCTAACCCTCACAACCCGTCATAACATAAGAGAGAAACACATTACATAGACCAAGGCGCGAATAACATCCATTCCCCCTGATGATATACCTGTGGTAATAACTGCGCAGGAGCAAGCAAATTCGATCTGATACATAATACACATTCTCATTAGGCTAACAAATACTCCCCAAACCATATTTGGATCATTCCCAAACAGTTAAATAACCTTTCAAAAGTCCATAGTAACCTTTACATAAAACACACCATCAATCACTCAATCCTCAACATTTCTTCACAATTCGCAATCAAGGATTGGTCAGGCAACAAGAACATCCAGTCTCAGATCCTCACGAATACCAGAATCTTCATATCCGATCTCAACACCGCTACTCAAATGGCTGATAATGTAACTTATACTCCATCACCTTAAAGAAAATACCCACAAGTCAAAATACAATGCACCTGCCAACATGCGGACCCTCCTTCAGCAATATCAAATAGTGCTAGCATAATCTTAAACACCTGGAATCATCCGTGTCATCAAGAACTCATATCCTTCCCTCCAAAACTAAACCGTAACCTTGTACATGCAACTTTTCAACCCCAACCACAACACATCGCCTCTAATATGTTAACTCATGACGTTGCGAAAATCTCATAATCAGCTCTGGACCATGAGAATATTGAACATCTCATTAACCGCGAACCTTTTATTTAACTCAATCCAGGAGAACATCATCACACACAATATAACTTCTATACTTGGAGCAAACACCAACTTCGACCGTGGTCATAACCATGATGATTTCTTCGGAACTCATTGACACATAATCGAGTCATCAGAACCAATAGCTTCTAACTCAACTGAGTCACATAGACTGCCAACCCGAAAGTAACTCAATCCGATATGCTCGCTCTGAAGGAACCTTCTGCGAATCCGAAGCCGTTTCTTGCATCTCTCCAATATTGGCATGTAGATTCATTCTTGACATAGAATTATCACAGATCCGATCACCATTCGCTACCGATCTCAGCCCTACCCGTACATAAATTCAGAAGTCCTTAAATGCTACAAAACACCTAGAACTCCTCATAATCTTCTTGATAACCACTCACCTTACTCTAATCTTCAATAGACAGCTATTACGCGTCGAGCAACCCTCACTTCACCAGCACATGACTATTCAAAGAAACAACCAAGCAATCCCTCGGTCCGGAAACTAATACAACGCATGATCCTACAATTCGATCGTCATTAGCAGACTCCCCCACTTAGCTTGAAGCCATAGAACACGCCATCAACAATCTAAAGTACCATATCTTCATAGCTACCCCGATTTCGCACGACTATTTAGCTAAATAAACTCGAGCAATATTGGTCATAGAACACTCTGAAGACTCTGCCAAGCGCTGACCCATACTTTCAATAGTCAAGAAAACTTACCCAAATGCTCTGAAATGATCATATATGCATTCCACCTAAAGGAAACCTCATACGGGATACATGATCCAAACTCATCACGTTGGAGATGGCCCACTGGTTGTACTCAAATCGACACCTTACCATGAAACCACCTTAATAACAACAGATAGGCCACCACCCAGTCTTCCCAAGTCTCTGTTTACCAACTACATATAAGAACCTGCCTTGTACCACAAATGAATGATTGGAAGATTTAACATTGCATCTGCTCCCGAGACTAGACAATAGATCACGATGATAATCAAGCATACATAGCCTCATAATCCATCCGCAGCATCACAGATCCTCGGCACATAGCAAATAATGAGTGCGCCACATTACATATGAACGAGTAGAAAGAATCAAAATTGTAGGTTTCAAGCTGAAACAAGGCCGCACGATAAGGAAAGAAGAAAGGGAATTTTCCCAAATGCCCTGTAGCCCCTCGAAGATAGGTATGGATGTCATCATACCGATCCGCAAGACTCTACTAGACACTTGCTCATTACTCGTAGAACCTACGAACCTAGTGCTCTGATACCAACTTGTCACGACCCAAAATCCACTAGTCGTGATGACACCTAACTCGACCCGCTAGGTCAGCTAATTAACAGTTAAGACAATTCTAATAAAAATAAAGGTGATCAACAAATGATATAACTGGATTCCGTGCAATATCCCAAGGACTGGTTGTATAAGATATGAGTTACTAAGACTAGATTATTGCAAAAATGGATATGAAATAAATTCAATTTTTGTTTGAAATGTACTTAAACAGAATTCAACTCTAAAACTGCCAAGGGACTAGTGGTAGCCGCATCCGGAAGGCACGAATATCTTCAAAGTTAGTTCCCGTCATCACCCGCAGCTCCACTCCAAAATCTACACGCAGGGTGCAGAAGTGTAGTATGAGTACAACCGACCCCATGTACTCAATAAGTATCTTGACTAACCTCAGTGAAGTAATGACAAGGCTTTGTAGTTAAAAGATACTCACTGATATAACTTGTGCAGAAGACTAGCAATAGAACATTACTAGAACATAACATAATAGAGTACAAGGAAACATATATGTGAAGCAATAAATTATTTCTAGAAGAACCACGATTAATATTCCTCAATATCACGACCAATCCTTTCCTTAGAGCGATAACCAGCAAATCACGGTAAAAAATCCATAACTTTCATACTGTGAGAAATATACTCAAGACATCAAATCTAATGGCACGGGAACACCCGTCGTGCATTTATCTCACCCTCACCAAATATACGTATAACAATACCAACCAAATGAAAGAAATGTCGATTACAGTAATGACAAGGCACGAAATACACAAGTCAATGATGAACAATGCAGTACATATGGGCAACAGTAATAGACTAGGTAGGAGGCATAGGAATGATGACATCAATTAGGAAGGAAGAACATAATTTCACCTAACTAGCATAGTAGAAGGCATAGATGTAGATATAACAAATAAGGGGGGAAAGCATGATCTTTATAAGCTAACAAGTAGAGGCATGAATGGTTAACATGGTAGAAGGCTTATACTAACGTGCAACAAACTAGGTACGACATGGATGTAGATATAACAATAGGAAGGAAGATATGATCTTTCCCATTTAAAAATATTAAAGGCATGGACAACACAACAACAATCGAGATAGAGGACAAAGACAGAACAACAACGACAAGTCGCGTAGATAACATATGTGCGACAATAACAATTCCAGGTAACGACATGAATGTATACACAAGGAAAAGATATCACAACGTAATGCATATCCGTTGTCCTCGCCTGCACGGAAACACCCTTCGTACCATGAACTCATGACAACATAAAGGCATGGTAATATAAATGAAATGGCACGACATCACCCTCCGTGCTTTACACTCTCCCTCACATGATACTATAAATGAGATCAGGATAATATAAATGAAATGGCACGGCATCCCCCTTTGTTATTTTTCAAATGAAATGACCCGACATCACCCTTCGTGCTTTACACTTTTCTTCACATGATAAAATATATGAAATGGCACGGCATCACCCTTCGTGCTTTACGCTCTCCCTCACATTATAATATATATACAATGGCACGACATCACCCATCATGATTTACACTCTTCCTCACCAAGCATATGTATATTAATGACAAACAAGGTAGGAAGCATAAATAACATTAAGGAGAGTGGTTAAACGAATATTCCAAATGAACCCCAATCACAACTTTGAAGCCAATAATAGTTTAGTAAACCCTCAAGAACCTTATTATTCAAGTATTTCAACAAACCTCAAGAATGATCTACAATATGAGCATAGAATCTAATATCTCAAGAATAACGGTCGTAGCAATATATTACTGATTAAGCATAATGATGACCGAATTAGACACATCAATATTTCTCAAAATTCTCTCTAATTTTTATCAAGTTATAATAAAGTAAATCTTGGTTTCTAACATCTAATTCCATATTCTTGGTGATCCAAAAGTTAAGTAAGACATGAAGCAAGAAGGTCACGTAATTCTACAAGGCGCAATTTATAGTATAACTTACCCTCGAGCATGATTAACCCTGGAACATGCATATATGCTCGTGACCTCATATATGTATCACCCCCAAATGTAGCAAATAATGTCAATTAGTCGGAAAAATTCCCTCAAAAAAGTTAGGGAAGACGTTTACCTCAAACGAGCCAAATCGATACCCTAGAAGCACCATCCTGCTCAAATCATTCCCTGAACGGCTCGAAACTAGCAAAACGCAACTCAAAGGCATCAAATAATACCTGAGGAAATAATTCCACATGATAAAGGTCGAATATTTGATCAAAATCCTAAAGTCAACTAAAAAGTCAAACTCGGGCCCGCACCTCGAATCCTGAGGAAACTCACAAAATTTGACAACCCATCCAATATGAGTCCAACCCTACTAGTTTCGCTCAAATCCAACTCCGAATCGATGTTCAAAACTCAAAAATTCACTTTATGAAATTTTAGGCAAAACCCCCCAAATTTCTCTTTAAAATTCATAATCCAATTACCAAAAACGAAGATAGAATCAAGGAATATAATGAAAATCGACTAAAATATACTTACCCCTATCCATGTGATAAAAATCGCCTCGAAAATCATCCAAATCCGAGCTCCGCAACTCAAAATGTGATAAAATAACTCAAAGGTCCGAAATAGAGTACTTATGTGCTCTATCCAGTGGTCCTCTACGCGATCGCGGTTGTACCCACGCGATCACGATGCACATAATGAACTCAGCCAAAATAATACGCTTCGCGTTCGCGTCACTACCCTCGCGAATGCAATGAACACAGTCCCAACACTACGGCGAATTCATCCACAGTCATGCAAACACGAAGAACGAAGTCCCCTGCTCCCAGCTACTCTACGATCGCGAAACTCCACATGCGAACGCGATGTACCAACCCCTCAACCTTCTGCGAACGCGTTTCGCCTCTCGTGAATGTGATGAAGTATCAACCAGTAGCTCCCAATACTCTACGTGATCGCGTGTATTCCTCTGCGATCGCGAAGAATGCCTGAAACACCCGAACCAACAGAGAATCAGCTATGCCGAACATGAGGAAAAGGGTTTGAAACCAACCCGAAACTCTCCCGAGCCCCTTGGGACCCCGTCCGAACATACCAAAATGTCCCAAAACATGATACGGACCTACTCGGGACCTCAAATCATGCATAACAATATTAAAATCATGAATCGCACCTCGAATTGAATTTGATGAACTTTTGAACTTTTAACTTCCAAATTTCGTGCCGAACCATATCAAATCAGGTCGGAATAACCTCAAATTTTTCACACAAGTTCCAAATTACATAATGAAGCCACTCCAACTCCCAGAACCAACATCCGAACCCAATATCATCAAAGTCAATTTCTGATCAAACTTATGAATATTCCAAAACTTCAAATTGCCAACTTTCGCCAATTAACGGCAAAACCTTCAAGAAACATCTAAATGCAAATCCGGGCATACGCCCAAGTCTAAAATTACCATCCGGACCTGACGGAATCATCAAAACTCCAAGCCAAAGTCAAATACTAGAAAGTCAAACTTGGTCAGCTCTTCCAACTTAAAGCTTCAATCAAGAAGTTCATTCTTCCAAATCGATTCCGAATAACTTGAAAACCAAAACCGACGATTCACTCGAGTCATAATACATCATGCGGGGATACCCGGGCACTCAAACTACTGAGCAAAGGATAAATGCTCAAAACGACCGGTCGGGTTGTTATAATCAATTAAGCGATAGTCAACATGTTGGCACATTTTCTCCAAGTAATGCACATAGTATGAGAGTATCATTCGGGATTGTAGAGATCCCTTTGGAGTTTGAACAAGGTTTATCTAAACGGATTTAATATGCCACAGGTATTTAATCCGTCTTAAATTTAACATGATGCATGCAAAGTTTCATTCAGAGTAGGCTTCTAAGGGTCTAACCCGTACTCTCAAGCGAACAACTTGAGAGGGAAAAGCACGGGATCATTGACTGCACCACTGATCAACTAATCTACTGCTAATAAGCCTTTCCAATTTTAAAAGGGTACTTTCGGAAAGCACAGACACTCATCAAGCTATGTTATGTTGATAATAGGCACGAGTTGAATATGATGTTAAAAGCATACTTATGAAAAATTAGTAACATATAACCACGTAATACACATGATGAAGAAACATATAAAGATAGTATTTGATAATGCAGTAAATAAATAAGTCAGGGAAGAGAAGAAAGGAAAAAGGAAAATCGTTAGCATGAGTTAAATAAGCATAGCAATCGAAAAACACAATTAAATAGTAAACAGATAAAGGAGTAGGAAAAGGGAATTTCATGATGCAACCATTTCGAGCAAACAAAGGGACGGGGAAAGGGAGGTATATGGAAGAAGTCAAGTAAATCATATCGATAATCCCACACAAGCAAAAAATCATCATGGTAAGAGCCTAAGTATATCCCAAGCAGAGTCGCTATGCTGTCGCGCCAGGTTTTCACGCGAAAGCGAGTTTTGACACGTGAGAACTCTTTTAAATGGGTATTAAAAGAGGAAAGTCGCCTCCTAAAATTTTTTGATGTGCCCTTGCAAATAACTCTATTTAAATTAGTATACGTCACCAAAGATCAGGTAAGGATCAAATTACCTCGAAAAGAAGTGTTAGGCACTCTTCGGGTCCATAACTGTTATTTCTGGCCGAATTTTAGACTATGTGGGAATATTAAATTATTAATTAATTATCCTAAATGAGCATGAAAATTAATCTATTATTAAGCTAAGGGAATAAATGGTCACAACAGGTGATTAATTATTCTAGGTGGATGCAGGGTGATCGAATATAATCCAACTACTAATAATTAACTAATTTGAAGAAGTAGTACGAAAATGATGTAAAGAGAGAACAATTTGCAAGAACATACTTCATTAATTAATATTAATTGGTACAACCTTTTGGTTACAAAAATGTTCAACCTTAGAATTAGTTAAACAAATCAAAATTTCTGAATAATACTAATCATTAAGACTAGATACATAGGAACAATTAGAAACAATGGGGGGTCCTAAATTTTTTAGCCTAAAGGATCATCCCGTGCAATATAAATAATAATTTGCAACCTTAAGTCAATGGTGCTCATATTATCCAGCGAGCACCGACTATCATCTCCAGCTATCCGGTTACTATCTTAAGTTGTTTACCTAAAGCGCACTAATTCAATTCCAAGTCGTGCATGTGCTTACTCATCCCATGCCTGTTATCCAGGAGGTATAGAACAACTATAAGGATGGTTCTAGACTCATCCTAGATTGCTCAAAATTGAAAACTAGGTGCCAAATAAGTTAAACAAATAGGACTTCAAAAAAACAGAGTTAACATAAAGGGCTCATGCTTATCTCGACAAGTAGACTCACATAAGTGTCGAACTAATTAAACGGGTTGTAAAGAAGTGACAGAATCAAAGGCGAATTGTCCTACGAACATGCTTTCTAGTTGTAAGATTAGGCAGGATAATTTAAGAATTAGTCCGTATTATCAAATTACTTGATTTGGACCTAAAACATGATCTCTAGGTGGAAAGTGCAAACGGGCAGTTATGATAGTGATAGGGCACGACTAGTTAAGACTATAAGAATGATTTCTACGCAGATATCATAGCAAAGCAAACTCCCATAGGCAGGATCTCTAAGTGATTCAAGTCTTAGATTGTTTTAACTGGTACAGTGGTTTAGTAAGAGTTATTGTTTACAATCCTATAGACATGGCTTATAAGTATAAAGCGTTAGGAGCAGAGTTCTCAAAACCTGGTAGTACGAACACTCGAATTATTTAATATAAAGTCCTATAGGCATGATGCTAAATGTGAAATCCTAATACATGATTTCTAAGTGTAGTGGCAGATAGTCAAGCGAATTAGCACAGAATAAGTCCTATAGGCATGCTTTCTAAATGGTGCGAGTCACATAGGCGATGTTTGGTTACTATTATTTAGGATCCTTAGCTCGTGATTTCTAAGCGAGACAGGCAAAATTGAGGGTCCTATGAGCATGATATCTATTAATAAGTAGGCATGCTTCTACACAATTATGCGAGAACTAAACTACCCAAAGCCCCCTTTTAATTATTTTTCCCCATTATTAATTTTACAAATTATTACAAACCAAGAATAAATAATTACAAGCCTAATATAAATACACAAATAACCTAGTAATGCATTTTGGCCTTCAACCATCTCGAACTTTATGCAAACCAACAGGCCCAAGCTCCATGTGCATAAGGTCAAGCTGACAAACCACATTCGAACTCAGTAACCAAATAAGGTCCAACAGGCCATGCCCAAATTCTCAAACAGACTAATTCTCTTAATTAACACTCCACAAGATCGAAATTGCAACTAGGAGACTGTGCAAACAAGTTATCCATACAACTTAGAACTCAGGCAGGAAACACACATACATATTCAAAAATTCAATCATTAAGGTTTATAAACTAACCAAGAAGCAGGATTCCCCAAGTATCATTTTAGGAGAATTGAGAGAACATAGGAAAGATAAGAACAACTTGATAATCAGTCAACTTACCAATCATAAGAAAAACGTACAGGCATATACCTTGAATACAATACCTGAGGGGTACATATAATCATATATGTTCTGGAGAAACATACATATATTGGAATCCATTCAAATACCTCGAAGACATATCCTCTATAATGATCAAGACTTAGTCCGAAGAACATAACCAAACAGGAATTCTTACAGGAAAGGTTCGTCATGAAAGTTTAAGGTAAAACATCATGTATATATGGTTTAGACTTAATCCTAAGAACACAAAAAAACATAAGTTCCTACAGGGATGGTTTAGCATGAAAGTCTAAGGCAAATGAATTCTAGTTACATGGTTTATAAGTATAGCAATTAGCAAATCAAACAGCATGTGTTCACCTAATTCCTAAAAGAATAAAGGGGTTATACCGGTCCATTACATACATATAGATGAGTATAGTACATGTGGAAGAGATCACATTAGAGGTGATTAAACCTAAATGAACTCATAGTATCAGACAAGGATTCTAGAATATCACACTGACAATGAAGTCGCATCAAAATTAGAATAGCATGTAATATGATACACTACTACAATTCGTAAATTTCAAAGAACCAAGACCCTAAGTCATGTTTTCTAAAGGCTCTCACATAGCATTGGCATGAAGAGTGTATATATTCATGAATAAGTAAAGGGGGCTATTCTGCAACGTGCTTGCACTAACAAACAAGGAATTAAGCTAAATAATTAAGAATACTAACCAATCACAAAAGAGAAATGAGCAAAAGAATAAGAAAGTAAAAGTTTCAGTAGTAGTTCGGTAGCAGTTGCGAGTGAAGGAGAGCAGTGAGAACCTCAGGGTCTCCGGCAGTTTAGAGTTCACAGAAGCCTCAAGGGCTTCAAGCAGTGCTTGTGCCGGTGGAAGTTGTTGAACAATACCAAGATAGCCTTTGCTTTTAGCCAGCCAATAATAGTATTCGAACAACAGTAGTTCTTTAGAGAACTAGAATAAAATAGATTAGTGTGAGGGAGAGAGATAGTTTCCAAAGTCTATGTAAAGGGGCATTGAGCAGGGGTTTATATAGTGTTCGATTCACATAATCAAAAAAGGAATAGAATCAATCAAACCACAAAATCAAACAAAACTCATGCAAAATAATTCCAAATAAGATTAGGGTAATCACACATTAACCCTAATCGAGAAGAAATAAATGGAGATATGCCAGGATGGGGAGATATTCTCTTTTAATTGATGTATATAGCCGGGATCTTGTGGAAATCCTAAAGATCGGGGCCATATTGGCTTGATTTAAGAAATCATACTTTCCATAGACAAAGCAGTACCAAATATCACCATAATTGAATGAGCAACGGTAATAAAGAACAAATAAGGGAAGTGTATCGCTAATTGATCGACTAATTAGTTGCAATTTAGGAAAGGGTTGCCGGATTTTGATGGAGGCGACTAAGGTTAGGGTTCTGTGGATGAGATGATTCAAAGGTGACTGCATAAGAGGAAATAGGGTATTAGGGTAGTCTAAGAGGATATAAGGAAAAGGGGAGGAACGGATATTGGCCGTTTGATTGAAGGCGATAGACGACTATTGTAATGACCCAGCCGGTCGTTTGAGCATTTGCATTCCGTTCACCTATTTGAAATCTTGAGTAGCTTCATATGATGTATTATGACTTGTGTAAATTGTTGGTTTTAGTTTTCAGGTGATTCGGCATTGATTTAGAAGAATGATTCTTAACTAGGAAGATTAAAGTTAGAAGAGTTGACCAAGTTTGAATTTTGTGTATTTGACCCCGGGTTAGAGTTTTGAATGTTCTTTAGGTCTGGATGGTGATTTTGGACTTGGGTGTATGCCCGGATTTGCATTTGGATATTTCTAGAATGTTTCGGCACAATTTGGCAAAAGTTGGCAATTTGAATGTTTGGAATGTTCATAAGTTTGACTGGGAGTTGACTTTGATGATATCGGGTTTGGATTGTGGTTCCAGGAACTCGAATAGGTTCGGTATGTCATATTGAACTTGTGTGCAAAATTTGAGGTTATTCCGAGCTGGTTTGATATGGTTCGGCACGAGTTTTGGAAGTTGAAAGTTCAAAAGTTCATTAAGTTCAATTTGAGGTGCGATTCATGGTTGTTGTTATGTGTGATTTGATGCCTCGAGTAGGTTCATGTCATGTTATGGGACATGTTGGTATGATTCGAATGGGGTCCCAAGGGGCTCAGACGTGTTTTGGATTATTTTTGGACCAATTTTCTCCATGTTTTCATTGCTGGTTTCTTCTAGTTTCTACTGCCTCAATTGTTCTTCACAATCGCGAAGATGAATATGCGAACGCATAAGGTAAATTCTAGAGCTAGAAATTTTCTGCTTCGCGTTCATGAGGTACTGACCGTGTTCGCTAGTTATGGGAACTTGAGCATCGCGTTCGTGAATGGAGAATCACAGTCGTGTAGTGTTGAGACAGGGCAACTGGGAGCTGGTGATTTCACTTCGCATTCGCGTTCGGTTGTCCGCGTTCGCAAAGAGTTGGCATCTGTGGTCATCGCGTTCGCATGAGAAGGATCGCAAACGCATAGAATGTTTCAGGGTAGTGTATTTTTCTTCTTCGCGATCGCGATGGTATTTCCGCGATCGCGATTCATATATCTATCCAATGATTATAAATATTCTAATTTTGAATGTTTCAAGCATTTTAGCATATTTTGTGCTATGGAGCTCGGATTGAGGCAATTTTTTAGGCAATTTTTACCACATGGATTGGGGTAAGTGTTTTATACTCGGTTTTGATTATATTCCGTGATTCCATTTTTGTTTTTGGCATTTAATTGATGATTTCAAAAGAGAAATTGGGGATTTTTGTCAAAGCTTTCCTAAAGTAAATTTTTGGGTATTGAACGTCGATTCGGAGTCGGATTTGAGTCAAGTTAGTATGGTTGGACTCGTAATTATTGAATGAGTTGTCGGATTTTGTGATTTTTATTAGGTTCTGAGGTGCGGGCCCGAGTTTGACTTATTGGTCGACTTTGAGTAAATGTGTAAAAATTTGACCTTTATCATTTTGGGATTGTTTCCTTAAGCAATATTTGATGTATTTGAGTTGCTTTTGGTTAGTTTCAAGCCATTCGGAGGTTGTTACGCACGGGATGGCATTTCTAGAGTATTGTTTGGCTTGCTTGGTATTGGATTTGGCTTCTTCGAGGTAAGTAACACTTCTAAACTTGGAATTGAGGGTATTTACCATGTGAAACGGGTTGTTGGTGTTATGCTGGGGTGATGCACATGCTAGGTGAAGGGCGTGTAACGTGCACTGTGGTAAACATTAACTGGGTTGATTTTTCTACTAAGTTGCTATCCAGTCTTGCTTTATCTGTGAAATTCCTGTTTGTTAGAGTAATTGGGCTGTGATTCGTGCTTGAAATCATGTCTAGGCTATATGCTTATTCGGTTGAGACCTAATGAGGTTATCTTTGTTGTTTTGAGTTATCCGCTTTAACTGCAATTATATAATCAGCCATGGTTCATCATTTGCATATCATCTCAGTCTCTATTTATCATTCACTATTACATCACATGTTATCATTGTTGGGGCTGAGTGGTACGAGATCGGTGAGCCCTTGATACTTGAGAGATTGATGACTGAGGTGGGCCTGAGAGCCGTGTTGTGAGTCTTTTTATGGATCGGGCTGCACGTGACAGCAGGTCATACTGGCTTTTATATATATTATGATTATTATGAATTGATTGGCTTTATTATTATAATGGATCGGGCTGCACGACGCAGCAGACTTTATTGGCTTTATTATTATTATTATTATGGATCGGGCTGCACGACGCAACAGACTTTATTGGCTTTATTATTATTATTATTATAGATCTGGTTGCACACCACAGAATGCCTTATAAGCTTTATATTAGCACTTGGGTAGGATCCGCCCTTCCGGAGTCTGACATACTAGCAGTGAGCGCATGTATAATTATATATATACGCATGCTTTGGTGAGGGGCTTATGAGCTAGGCACCCGTACAATGCTGAGTGATTGTATGTGTGTGATGAAATAGGCAAATGAGACAGACAACTTCAGTGTGTTAAGGGTGAGAGTACCTTGGGATATCACCGTAAACTCATTCATTTGACATGCATACTTGGCATGTAGTCATAGAGATGCATTTTTCCTGATGCTACATAGTATTATGACATTCATGATTTGACATGTACACTGACATGTAGGCATTAAGATGTATATTTCTCATGCTCAACAGTATATGATAAGTGATGACTTGAGATGCATATTGATATGTAGGCATCGAGGTGTACTTTCCTCATGCTATCTGATAATGAAATATCTTATATGTTGTTGAATGTTTGGGAAAATCATAGTTTTTCTGACATACTCATATTTTGGTAATTCCAGTGAAGGATTTGGGTTTTTCTGTTATGCCTGAAAAACATGTCTATTTTTCTATAATTATGAACGAGCTGAGCATGAGATCTTTCTAATTATTACTTGTATTGCTTTCATTTTATTGTTACGAGTTATTTTCGGCTATTGGTGTTGGACTCTGACTATTTTTCAAGCTCTTCACTGCTTTCAATCTAAGATTAGGTTTGTCACTTAAAGAGTACATGGGGTCGGTTGTACTCATACTACACTATACACCTTGCAACCAGATTTCGGAGTTGATGTTGTTGTGTATGGCAGGAGCTGGCATGAAGATGTACCTGCGTTCTGGTTATAGCTGCCTCTTGTTCTTAGTAGCTTTAGATTTATAAATCTGTTTATATATATTTCGAACAGATGATATATCTATTTCATACTAGTTAGTAACTCTAAGTCTTAGAAGCTCGTAATTTGTACTATTAATCCTTGGGTTGTTGTTCAATCGAGAAATATGAGGTGACTCTAGGGGGATGGATCCTTATCCACTTGTTGCATGGACAACTCACGTGCCATAACCGCATGTACAATTCACATGCCACAATCATATCAATCGCACAGTAACGACCTCGTACCAAATCAATATCTCATCACAGCCATCACACGACAAGGACCTCGTATCAATTCAATATCAATATCAAAATTCAGAATATCCTCATAGCAGAAACCTTATATCATAACCTCAGTCCATATCCGAGAACCATATGCAGGAATGTATGCATATAAATCAGAAATAAGCATATCAAATGCGCATAGACAGAGAGATAACCATGCATGTGCATATGCATGTATACAAGAGATGATCCCTTCGTGTGATGTATGCCTGTATGTACGTATGACTATGGATCCAACATGTAATCCATCATCCAAATAATTATCATGTCCAATAATGCATCAGAAGACAAATTATAGTCATCAATGGGGGCAAGGAAACTCAAGTAGTCATACAATAATTTAAGTCATAACACAATAATAACAAGTGCGGATGTGTGTTCATAATATACGTGTGACTACGTCCAAATCAAGTATAATAACAATATCAAGAATAGTTAATCATGTTCGAAGTAAGGAATCATTAACCTCAGCATTTAACCCTAGTATGGATCATGGTGTTCACATAGTCATTCAATCGAGTAAACCATAACCATGGAACATGCATATATGCTTGTCGCCTCGCATGTATATCACCCCAGCATGTAGCAAATAATGTCATTTATTATGAAATATTCCCTCAAACAAAAGGCAAGACACCTACCTTATCAGGCTAGTCTTCAACCTTAAATTGTTCTAAACCCTTGCTCGAGCCCTCCAATCATGCAAATCCAAGCCAAACATCATCCAAGGAAGTCAAACAATGCTATAGGAAGCAATCCCAATCAATAAAGCTTCGATCTTTGATTAATTCCAATAAGTCACACAAAAGTCAACACGGGCTTGCGTCCCCGAAATCCGAAATCAATACAAAATCCATATGACCAATAACCTGATGGGTTCAAATATGTGATTAGATTAAGAAATTAAGTGCAAGTCGGTACTCAAATCCTCAAAAATACACTCTCTTAAAGTATAGACAAAACCCCCAAATTTTATCTCAAAATTCTATGCTTTGGCCTTTGGGTGTTAAAAATTCGTGTAGATTCTTGAAATAATACAAAAAATGAGTAAAAATCACTTACCCCTTAATCTTGTATGAAAATCTCCAATCAAAATCGCCCCTCTCCAAGTCTAGGGTTCAAAATATGAGAGAATGAGTCAAAATCCCAAAATACACAACTTATAAGTCTACCCAAAACTACTATTCGCGATCGCGACCAACTGCTGCGCATCACGAAGCACAAACAAATCACTGCATGGAGTAACTCCTCGCGAACGCATACGCACCATCAAGAACGCGAAGCCCAATGTCTACCCTCATAAGCGAACGCGAACCCCCCCCCCCCAAACGCGAAGCACATTGCCCCTAGCTCCAATCTCTTCAATGCCAAAATAATCCCTGGGTTCGCGAACGTGAAGAAGAATCTCCCGTTTGCCTCTTCCTATATGCGAATGTGGCCTTCTCTACGTGAAATCGAAGAACAACTGATCCAACTCCCAAAACACTCTACGCATCGCGAACCTATTCACGTGATCGCGTATCTCATTTGAGATCACCAGAAACGAGCACCGCAAACTCACCTGAATTGGTCCAAAATTACCTCAAAACTTACTCGAGCACCTCGGGATTCCATCTGATCATACCAACAAGTCTAAATACATTATCCAAACTTATCACAAGGCTCGAAACACCACAAATAACATTAAAACCAAGAATAAAAGATCAAATCATTCTCTTAACTTTCAAATATTCAATCATTCAAACTTCACCGAACGCATCTAAATCGCACTTAGACATTACGGATCACAAACAAACTTTGCACACAAGTCCCAATAAAATAAATGAACTTATCCAGGGTCTCAAAACCATAATACGAGTCTGATAACACAAAATTCAATTCCCGGCCAAACCTATAAACTCTCCAATTCTTCAAATTGCCAACTTTCGACAAATAGAGCCAAAACCTTCTAGGAACATCCAAATTCCATTTCGAACATACGCTCAAGTCCAAAATAACCATAGAACCTATTACTTCCATCAAATTCTGATTCCGAGGTCGTTAACTCAAAACTCAAATATTAGTTAACTCTTCCAAATTGAGAATCACTCTATTAAATCAAGCCCGAAACTTACGAACATCTAAACCACCCATATACGCAAGTCGTAATATCATATGAAGCTACTCAAGGCCTCAAACCATCAAACGGAATGCTAAAGCTCAAAACGACTGGTCAGGTTATTACATTCTCCCCCACTTAAACATACATTCGTCCTCGAACGTGCCAAGAGTCATTCCAAAGCTGTCAAAATAACTACATAAGCTTGTCATGCACACCCGTGAGTAATTTCATTCCACCTCTATCTCTATAAGTCCATTAACACAATCCCAAATAAATATTCTTCCTTCGACCTTAGTCCACAAGTCTTAGAACTAAATTCCAAAGTCTGGAATTCTCTATAAGTTACGTTCCTTATGTATATATAGTACCAATCCCCACAAGCTGCATAAGTCATATACTCATAGCAATACCTTCTGACCGCATCAGCTGCTCATTACCAAACCCGATACCGGTAATCTGCTTCATATCAGATAAAACCTCATTCCAAGACTTTGTAGCACTGCATGATAAAAGAAACATGTAGAAACTCATAACCACCATCAAATCAACAAGTCATGGAGTTCTCCCGCCCGACAAAGACTATTTTCCGAATTCTAAGTGGACCAATGACATTTTTCTTCCAAATATACCGTATCCAAATCCGATTGCACTAATTCGAGGTCCAATAACGTCGTCTCACCTAGTACGAGCTGCTCGACCAACCTCCACATCAAATGCCATCTAGAACCTCATATGACGCAATATGTGCACCAAACAAGTAACAACTCGAATGTGATCAATAATGGAAAGGGAACCAAATAAGAGAATTGTCCAACAAGTCTAACAGATACAACCACAAAAGCACAATGCTATGAATCCATCACACAAGAGAGAAACGAAACACGCAGAATAAGAAAAAGGAATCATACCCAATCATCACATTGTTGTGGCGTGCAACCCGATCTTAACATATCAGTTCATGTGAAATACCCATTGAAACATAATTCGCATGCTCACCAAACACAGTTATAACAACAAAAAGCACGTGAAGTGCATATACATAACCATGGGGAGATGGATAGCACACTGGTGTACGAATAAGGAAAGCACAACTACGGTGCAATAAGCAAATCAACATCTCAAGAGCCATCTCGCTCAATATATAGCAACAAGGTCTAAACATGACCACAACATGCGTGTGAATAATAAAATAATATCACAACCCACCATAGCATAAGAGATTAAGATGAAACAGATCAGGGCATGAATACATCCATTTCGCGACACACCCATAGTAAATGCTGCATAAGAGTAAGCAAACTCGATCCGATGTAGAATACACATTCTTATTAGGCCTACCAATAGGCCCCCAAATCAATTCCGTTGATCCTAAAATAGGTTAATAACGAATTTCCACAATGACATATCCATAACTCATACAATCATCTGTCTAACCCTTAACACACCTTCACAGTCTGCAACCATGGAATAGTCTGCCTCTATCAACATCTAGTCTCTAATAAGAATAAAAGAATCACCATATCTGATCTCCGAGTCTCCCACCAAAATTACTGCCACATGATGCATACACAATCACCTCATGAGAAATGCTTCCATAAATCTGCTGCATCAGATAGCAAAACCTGAACATCAACTGTTACCAACTACACGAGCTTTGTAGTACTAGTCAAGCATCTACAAATAGTACACAATGCGTCTTCTATAATAAACATCCTTCTCAGGCGATTCAAGATGGTGCTCACATACTCTTAAACATCTGAAGCCTTTCATGCTGTCTAGAACTCATGACCTTCCTTTCAAAATAGAACCGCAACCTTATCAATTCAATCCCAAACTCACAAGGCTCACCACCTCTCTATCATGCTACAATATGAAAATATGAGGATCTCATCATCAAATCTAAATCACAAGTAGGATAAATTCTCCATCAACCAGAAACTTTTCACTTAACTCAATCAAGGAGAACATCACAACATGCAACAAACCTTTTATACCCATAAAAGACATTAGCCTCAAGTCGTGGCCCAAAACCATCATGAACTCTTCAAAACCCATTAGTGCATAACCAAGCCATCAGAAATGAATCCCTCTAAATTGACCAAGTCACGCAGACTGCCAAACCCAAAAAGTATCTCAAACTGAAATACTCGCCCAAAGAGACCTTTAATGAATTTGAGAGCTATTCCTTTCATCTTTCCAATACTGCAATGTAGAATCAATAATGATATAAAATAATACTGCACAGTACAATATAAATTTGAGTATCTTGAATCTTTACCCACACAATGAAACCTCGCAAATCCTTAAGTACCACATTCCAGAACTTAAACCCACTAGAACATTCACATAAGTCATCCACTTTGCTCTAATCTCCTATGCACAGCCTATATGCGTTGAATGACTTGTGCTCCATTAGCACATAAGTACTTTAAGAAGTAACCTCATCCTAAAGCAACCGAGTGAATCCTTTCTCCTTGCACACCATATCAAACGAATATCAAACCTAAGTCATTCCTCAACCTTCATATATTAATAAAGCATATTACCTCAATGCAACTAGCAAATTCCTTGTCCCATAGTATCCCTGATGATACCCTTCTCACATCATAGCAAATCCACAAGCACATCCTAGTCCAGGACCTGTAACAGCATATGCCTATATGACTTAATCATCGATGGTACACTCCCCTACTCGGCTGGAAGCCATAAAATACATCATCTGATAACCCAAAATACTCTTCCATCTCAACTGCCATGACCTCATGTTGTTACTCAACTGCATCTCCTCATAAGCTCATGTAGCGCTAGTCATCACACATTCCAAATCATCTGCCAAGTGCATACTTATCCTCGTGATACTCATGTGAACTTCCTCAAGCGACCTGAACTCTAATCATTATACGTACATTCCACTGGATAGAAGGAAAATTCTTTGCAAAAGCCTCATAAGAATCATACAACCTTAAACCCTCTCGAAAGAGATAACCCACCTACTTGCCTCAAATCGACATCCTTCAATGAGCCAACCTCGGTCACAAGCATTATGCAATCAATTAATCTTCCCGAGTCTGTATTCATCAAAAAGCTACAAGAATCCATTTCATTCCACAAATGAACAACTGAAAGATCCACCAACACACAGACATCTTAACACTACATATCGAGACGATAATCAAGCATCCCAAGCCCTTCGCATCCCAAGTAAATCCTTCTCGTCATAGCCAAACCATATAAGAATAATTCTCAGTCACACGATACGCATCACATAGCTATCTTGCCACTCACTGAGCCCTCAGTCCTCCACACTGACCTGGCTCACAAAAGAGGAAAACATCTCGTAACTCATCCGCAATATCACAAGCCGTCGATGCACAGTCGGTATAGAGTACTCAACATCGCATCGGGTGAATAAGAAAGAACTAAGGATATAGACTTCAAGCTTAAATAAAATCGCACGATAAGGATGAGAAAGAAAGGGAGGTTTCATAAATGCCCTGTAGCCTATTGAAGATAAGTGTAGATGTCATCATACCGATCAACAAGACTCTACTAGACACTTGCTCATGACTCGTAGAACCTATGAATCTAGAGCTCTGATACCAACTTGTCACAACTCAAAATCCCACCTAGTCGTGATGCCACCAAACCCCAACATGCTAGGTAAGCCAAATAATAAATTATATAATTCGAATTGAAAGATCACATATGAAC
This sequence comes from Nicotiana obtusifolia, assembly GCA_002018475.1. Taxonomy (NCBI): domain Eukaryota; kingdom Viridiplantae; phylum Streptophyta; class Magnoliopsida; order Solanales; family Solanaceae; genus Nicotiana; species Nicotiana obtusifolia. The sequence continues at coordinate 26,648 of MCJB01039142.1, read as the reverse complement.
AATAAATATGGTCGCGGAAAAACCCCATACAACTATCCCAAGGATTGGTAATACAATGCATGAGCCACTAAGATTTGGATTTACATCGGTAGTACGAAGAAAATACAATATCTGTTTGAATATTCTTAAGTAGAATTACAAAATCTAATCTACCATGAACAAGTGGTAGCTTTTGTCTGGAATGTTGGTACCTCCTCAATGCTAACCTTGATATTCACAACAGCTCAACTCTAAAACCCGCAAGCAAGGTGCAAAAATGTGGTATGAGTACAACTGACCCCATGTACTCAATAGGTATCTTGACTAACCTCAATCAAGTAGTGATGAGGTTTTCGAATTCAAAAGATACTCACTTTACTTAAGCTACGTAGCTCAATAACATATATATGTACACATGACAGTGCCAAAATCTAAGCATGAAGTACAAGTAAGACCATCAGTGCACATAGATATGATATGTCGCAGTATCATAAACTAGGACAGTTCAGCATATAGAGGAGATATGCACAAGCATCGTAAACGAGCTACATTCAGCATGTAGAGAGGATATGCATTTGAACACCAAATAACCCATCAACAATTGCATATAGAAAAGATATACATGAAATATCAAATAATCTGTCAAGAGTCGCATATAGAGAAGATACGCATAAATAAACAAGTCAAGTTAAACAGATTAGCATATAGAGAAGATATGTGTCGTGAATCATTTCATCAAGTCAAGCAGCATATACAGAAGATATGCATAAAAGGCATGTACACGTTTCGGAGCTAGCAAATAGAGAAGATATGCGTAAATATTAGGTATTGTAATACCCATAGATATTTTACCTAAAACTCGGGGTTTCGTGGTGCCGAAGTAGGCTTATGTGTTGATGAATGTTGAGATTCTTCACGACGAGCTTGCGAGCCGTGGTATGGACTTTTTGGGTTGAACAGTGCACTTGGGAGTAAAGGAAAATTATTGTTAGAAGGAGACATTTCTGTAGCCTACTATGCGGCCGCATAATCACTCTCCGGGGCGCAGAATGGCAATAGAAAAGCTGGGCAAATTTGGATGGTATTGTGCGGTCAACTATGCGATCCCAAAACTATTTTGCGGGCCGCATATCGACCGTGAAACCAGCATGGGATTTTTGGAGGGAGGTTTTGCGGCGTATTATGCGTGTGCAGAACAGGTCTGCGGACCGCAGACTGGCCGTAGAGTGGGGCAGGATTGGCCAGTTTCAGAGGGCCATTTCGCGGCCTATTTTACGGACCACAAAGCATTAGGCGGTCGCATATGCGACCCTAATTGTGTTTCGGAGCTTCCTTTTTCTGGTTTTATAAATCCGACTGCATTCTTATAAAACAATGTTAAAGGTCATTTTAAAAGGTTCAAACTTACACTTTAGAGAGAGAGAAAAGGTGGTTTAGAGAGAGGAGGAGTTCTAAGTCATTTGATTATCAATCTTTGCCCAAACCCTTGAATATTTCTCTAGGGTAACTCACAAGGTCTTCAACTAAAAGGTAAGATTCTGCACCCTAACCCTTAATTTCAGAATTTAACTAAAAATGAGTAATTAGTAAACCAATCCTAGGGTGTGGGAGTTGTTTATTTTACATGCATGTACCATCTAGGGTAGTGGGAAAATTTTTGAGCTCTTTTGGGTGAACTTTGGGTAGTCGGGTGAAAGAATCCACCATAGGAGGACCTTAAAACCTTAATGCACGCCTAGTGTTTAGTAAAATGCTCAAGTGAGCTGGAACTATGAACTCCTTCCTAATTTGTGTTCAATTTTGTTATATCTCTAAATAGATCGAAGTGGCTAGGAATTCTGGAATATTTTAGTAATTTAAAAGCTCGAGGCGAGGTATGTTGGCTAAACTTTTCTCTTAGAATTGAACCCCCTAATGTCCTTGTATGTCTCGTGATGCTCTTTATAAATTGAATTTTTGTCAAATAAGCCTTGTGTCAAAAGAATTTTGTGTTCAATATGTATTCCAAAGATTTTTGTTATGTTGAGTTAATGTTTGGAAATGTGGTTTAATTATGGGCTGTGTGTTATTATGTTATGATTTAAAGGCGTGATTTCTAATGAAAGCTATCATGTCAATTGTGTAAGAAGTCACATGTGCCTAAGATCCCAAATTGCTCAAGTATGTGTTTGAAGTCTTAATTTGAAAGGCCTTGTTGTTGATTATCCATGATAATGATTGAAAGTGAAATAGTGAGCATGAATTAAGAAATACGGCTAACGTGCTAAGAATGATATTGTGTATGGCCACTAGTGCCCATAAAATGAATGACATGTAAAGGGATATGAATTTAGTGGTGAATACTTATAATAATAAATGCCTCGGGAGTATATTTTAGCCACCGAGGAAGGGTAGGTTGGACCAACCTAACCCCGAAACTACACGTGCCGGTGTAGAAGTGATTGAGGGGTAAATCCTTGCGCTAATGTGATGAGACTGTTTCCCCTAATATGGGATGAGATTGGTGTGTTGATATGTTTTCCTCTTAAATGGGATGAGATTATTGCTAGCGAGATGTGATGTGATGTGATGTCGTTCCATACGACATTATGGTGAGACGGCTTAGCCGATCGGGCTGAGATCAGACGCCATGCCACGCACATGGTGGTATTGTGAGTGTACGTCTCGGGGTGAGACGGCTTAGCCAGTCCAGCTGAGATTGGACTTCGTGCTAAAACACAATGGTATATTGGTGCTAATCATCTCCCAACTTAAATTACCGAAACCTACTTGAAATTTACGTTTCCCTTAATTTGATACTTTGATACCATTTGATTCTCTTATTGACATCATGTTTATTCTCCATTTACTGTTGCTCGTTCTATTGAGAAGGTGTTCAGTTTTATATACTAGTACTATTCCATATGTACTAACGTCCCTTTTACCGGAGGCGCTGCATCTTTAATAGATGCAGGTGGTTCCCAAGCAGGTGGTATTGATCAGTGATAGCAGCACACCCTCTCCTCAACTGATTTGGTGAGCCCCACTTCATTTCGGGGTCCTGTATCTTTTTTCCTTTGTATATAGCGTTTTGAGGTAAAGCTGGGGCCTTGTTTCCAGCACTGTCATAGCATTTTTTTGTTCCTGTTAGAGGCTCCGTAGACATAGTGCGAGTTGTATCTGTTTCTGAAAAAGTTAAACTAAAAATGTTATAATTGTATCTTTGTTCCAGTTTAACTATGATTGTACAATGCACTGTTTTTACATTTGTTAAGGACGTAACTAATGGAAATGAAATGGTTTTGTTCACATGACTTCTTACTGACTAATTAATGAAAGGTACTCTTCTCTTTATTTTTGGGTGAGTTGGGTAGATGGCACTGTGCAGGCTTGCTCGACCGAGGTAACTCTGTTGAGCGCCAGTAGCGCTCCCCGAGGTCGGGGCATGAAAAACTTGGTATCAGCGCCTAAGGTTTAAAAGTGTCCTAGGATGTCTCGGAGCCGTGTTTAGTAGAGTCCTTCTTATCGGTGTGTTGTCGACCACATCTATAATTAGAAGGCTACTTGGGCATTTTGGAATATTACACTTCTTTGATGATCTAGATCGTGCAATAAAGCTGATTGTGAGATTGTTCCTCCTTTCACTCGTGCATTGCTCTAATTTTCAGTATATGGCGCCTAAGAAGAAAGCAAGAACTAGCCAGGGAGCCAATGCCACCCTAGGAGTGCAGTTGACCCTTTACTTGATGATGTGGGTGAGCACCCGAGGGGTGAGAATATTCCCCCGACTACTACACTGCCTGATTCTACTACACCTAATCATACCTTACATATCCCTACACCTACTGAGGGTGCAACAATCCCTCCAACTGATATCCCAGTTCCACCTCCAGCCCCAGCTTCCGTTTCCGATGTATCTGATGGGGATCTTAGGGGAGCCATACAGATGTTGGCTCAGATAGTGGCTTCCCAGGCCCAGAGATCAAATGTTGCACCTAGTTCTTCTAGTCAGCAGGAGATTCCACTAGTTCCAGGGTGAATAGATTTCTCTAGTTGGATCCTCCAGTGTTCACAGGTACTGATCCTGAGGAGGACCCCTAGGACTTCATTGATGAGATGCACAAGACTCTCCGAGTTAGGCGTTCTCCTGAGACAGAGGGAGTATAGTTGGCCTCCTACCGCCTGAAAGGGATGGCCCATTCTTGGTTTGAAATGTGGGAGGACTCCCGCGAGGAGGGAAGCCCTCCGACAAGGTGTAGTGAGTTTGCTGATTCTTTCATTGATCATTTCTTGCCTTCCGAGACTAAGGCAGCCCATGCCGGCAAGTTTGAGAACCTGAAACAAGGTAGCATGAGTGCGTGGGAGTATCATATGAGATTTGCGTGCCTGTCCAAATATGCCATCTACATGTTGCCTATTATGGAGGCTAGAGTGTGCCGGTTTGTGCAGGGCCCTAGCCCCTTAGTTATTAATGAGGCTGCTATAGCTACCTTAAATTTTGATACAAACTGGTAAGATGGTGGCATTTTCTCAAGCCACAAAGACTCGCAAACTGAAAAATAGACTGAAGCAAGAGAGTAGCAACAGGCCTCGATCAGCGGGCAACTTCAGTTGTACTTCTGGTGGTGGTGGTGGCGGTGGGAGGACAGCTTTCAGGGGAGGGTCATCAGGGTCGTCCCAGTCTTTTGCTCAGTCTTCAGTCTGGGCACCGCCATCAGGGCCCAGTCAGCAGCAGGGGAACCATTTTAGGTCCAGCCAGAGTAACAAGGGATCCTGCTAGCAGGGTCAGTCTGGTGGGAGATTTCAGCAGCAGTAGAGGACCCCATGCCCTAGGTGCAGGAAGAAGCACTTTGGGCCATGCTACATGGACCAGCCCATATGCTACGGGTGTGGTATGATTGTTCACATTCAGAGGGATTGCGGTTCATCTCACTAGAGCATGGGCAGGGGTATAGCACAGCCAGCCAGTTCTGCAGCTACTACACCGCAGCCCCTCCTCCAGCTGGTAGCACCCCAGCACCCGCAAGATGTGGTGCAACTAGGGGTGGCGCACAGAGTGCGGGAGGACCCAGCCGATACTATGCAATGAGGGGTCGCAAGATTTCAAAGGCTTCTATATACGTTGTCACAGGTATATTGACTGTCCAATCTCATGATGTGTATGCTCTTATTGATCCTGGTTCTACCTTGTCCTATGTCACTCCCTATGTTGCTATGGAATTTGGGATAGAACTGGAACAGTTTCATGAGCCGTTCTCTGTATCTACTCCGGTTGGTGAGTCTATCATGGTCGCGCAAGTTTATCGGGATTGTGTTGACATAGTGCGTGGTCGTGACACCATGGCCGATCTCATTGAATTGGGGATGGTTTATTTTGATGTAACAATGGGGATGGATTGGCTTTATTCATGTTTCGTTACGCTTGACTGACGAACCAGAACTGTTAGTTTTGAATTTCTAACTGAGTCAGTGATTGAATGGAAAGGGCATAATGTGGTACTGAAGGGTAGGTTTAATTCTTACCTTAAGGCCACAAAGATGATTATCAAGGGGTGTATCTACCATTTGGTCCGGGTTACGGACACCGAAACTGAGGCACCTACACTTGAGTTTGTGCCTGTTGTGAATGAATTTTCGGAGGTCTTTCCGAATGAGATCCCTGGGATCCCGCCAGACAGGGAGATTGATTTTGGGATTGATGTGATGCCAGGCACGCAGCCTATATCTATTCCAGCCTACAGAATGGCACTAGTAGAATTGAAGGAGCTAAAGAAACAATTGAAAGATTTGTTAGAGAAGGGTTTCATCCAGCCGAGTGTGTCGCCTTGGGGCGCACCAGTTTTATTTGTAAGAAAGAATGATGGGTCATTAAGAATGTGTATTGACTATCGGTAGCTCAACAAGGTTACAATAAAAAATAAGTACCCATTACCAAGGATAGATGACTTGTTTGATCAATTTTAGGGTTCTAAGTACTTCTCCAAGATCGATTTAGGACCCGGTATGGGCACTTTGAATTTTTGGTAATGTCTTTCGAGCATACAAATGCCCCCACAGCTTTCATGGATCTTATGAATCGGGTCTTCAAACCTTTCCTCGACTCCTTCGTGATTGTGTTTATTGACGATATTCTTGTTTATTCGCGGAGTCGGGAGGACCATGCCGCTCATCTCAGGGCAGTTTTGCATACTCTATATCAGCACCAGTTATATGCGAAGTTTTCAAAATGTGAATTTTGGCTTGAATCTCTTACGTTTTAGGGTCATGTTGTCTCTATAGAAGGAATTGAGGTTGACCCTAGAGAATTTCAGCCATGAAGAATTGGCCTAGACATACTACTCCAACAGAGATTTGCAGTTTCTTGGGCTTAGCTAGATATTACAGGAAGTTTGTGGAGGGGTTCTCTACTCTTGCCTCTCCTTTGACTAAATTAACGTAGAAGGCGGTTAAATTCCAATGGTCAGATGCTTGTGAAAAGAGCTTCCAAGAGCTGAAATCAAGATTAACTACGGCACTGGTGTTGACTCTACCAGAGGGTACGGATGGATTTATGGCATATTATGATGCTTCAAAGATCGAACTTGGGTGGGCATTAATGCAACATGGAAAGGTGATAGCTTATGCTTCTAGGCAACTCAAGAATCATAAAAAAAACTATCCAACACATGACCTAAAGCTTGCGGTGGTGGCATTTGCATTGAATATTTGGCGTCATTATTTGTATAGGTTCTATGTTATATATTCAAAGACCATAAGAGCCTTCAATATATTTTCAAACAGAAGGAATTGAATCTGAGGCAGAGAATATGGCTTGAGTTACTCAAGGATTACGACATCGATATCCTGTATCATCCGGGGAACGCTAATGTTGTGGCGGATGCTCTTAGCCAAAAATATATGGGTAGTTTGGCTCACTTGGAGGAATATCAAAGGCTGTTGGCCAAGGAGGTTTATTGGTTAGCTAGTTTAGGGGTTCGTCTTACGGACTCTAGTGAAGGAGGGGTGATTGTGCAAAATAAGGCTGAATCGTCGCTTGTGGTGGAAGTCAAGGAAAAGCAATTCAACGATCCATTGTTGGTACAATTGAAGGAGAGGATTCATAAACATAAGACTATGGCCTTTTCTCTTGGCGTGGATTATGGTACCCTGAGGTACCAACGGCTGCTATGTGTTCCAAATGTAGTTGGTATCCGGGAAAGAATCATGATCGAGGCTAACACTTCTAGGTACTCCTTGCACCCCGGCTCTACAAAGATGTATCATGATCTTAGGGAAATCTACTGGTGGAATGATACGAAGAGGAATGTAGCGGACTTTGTGTCGAGATGTCCAAATTATCAGCAAGAGAAGGCTGAACACCAAAGGTCCAGTAGGTTGGCACAGAACATAGAAATTCCAATGTGGAAGTGGGAAATGATTAATATGGACTTTATGGTAGGACTACCTCTCACTCCTTGTAAGTTCAACTCGATTTGGGTGATTGTGGATCGACTCACGAAATTAGCACACTTCTTACCTGTTAAGGCTAACGGCACAGCAGAACAATATGCTTAGTTGTACATCAAGGAAATAATCAGGTTGCATGGAACTCCAGTTTCTAATATGTCATATCGGGGGGCACAGTTCACGGCTAATTTTTGGAAGAAATTCAGCAAGGTTTGGGGTACTCAGGTGAATCTTAGTACAACCTTCCATCCACAGACCGATAGGCAGGCAAAGCGGAATATTCAGACACTTGAGGATATGTTGCGCACTTGTGTTCTTGACTTCAAAGTTAGCTGGGATGATCGTTCGCCACTCATAGAGTTTGCCAACAACAAAAATTATCATGCCAGCATTCAGATGGTGTCGTTTGAGGCTTTATATGATAGGAGATGTAGATCTCCCATTGTGGTTCGAGATTGGGGAAGCGGAGTTGATAGGGATAGACCTTGTGCGTCAGGCTATGGAAAAAGTTAAGATCATTAAGGAGCGGTTAAAAACTACTCAGAGTCGTTAAAAGTCCTATTCGGATGTGCATCATAGGGATTTGGAGTTCAAAGAAGATGATTTGGGTGTTCTTGAAGGTTTCCCCTATGAAGGGTGTAATGCTATTTGGTAAGAAAGGGAAATTGAGTCTGAAGTATGTCGGACCATACAGAATCATTTAGAGGATTGGTCAGGTGACTTACAGGCTAGAACTACCTCCAAAGATGTTGTTAGTGCACCTGGTGTTCCACATGTCCATGTTGAAGATGGTGGTTGGTGATCCGTCGCTTACTGTTCCGGTTGAGAACATTGAGGTTAATGAAGAATTGGCTTATGAAGAAATTCCAGTTGCCATTCTTGATAGACAAGTTCGAAAGTTGAGGAAAAAAGAGATTGCCTCCGTGAAAGTACTATGAAGGAACCAGCAGGTAGAAGAGCCACCTGGGAGGCCGAGGAAGAAATGAAGAAGAAGTACCCTCATTTATTTGAATAGCCATGTATTTATACATTTGTGTTCTATGAAAATGCTAAGAGTTACCTTCTATGAATTTTGTATCATTTACACAGTTGATGTTAAGGGTGGTCCATTTTGGTGATATATTACTCGTAAGGCCATGGTTGCCATTGTTTCTATGATATATTGTGTCGTTGGTTCATGTATATGTTCTTAAGGTTGGTTTCAGAAATTCTCTGACAGGTGGTTAGGTCCAATTACGGGGGAAACTCTGGCAAAAATTTTAAAAATTTGGAGAGTTAGTCAAAAGTTGTAATTGTTGGTGTGTTATAGCAGCAGAGTTATATTGTTATTAATGACGGAGTTTGGCCCTCATTCGAGGACGAATGATCTTAAGTGGGGGAGGATGTAAGGACCCGAAGATATTTTACCTAAAACCCGGGGTTTCGTGGTACCGAAGCAGGCATATGTGTTAGCGAATGTTGAGATTCTTCACAACGAGCTTGCGAGCCGCGATACGGACTTTTTGGGTTGAACAGTGCACTTGGGAGTAAAGAAAATTTTTTGGTAGAAGGAGACATTTCTACGGCCTACTATGCGGCCGCAAAATCACTCTGTGGGCCGCGTGAATAGCCGCAGAGTGAAGTAGAAAAATGGGCAAGTTTGGATGGTATTGTGCGGTCAACTATGCGATCGCAAAACTGTTTCGCGGGCCGAACATCGACCGTGGAACTAGCATGGGATTTTCTGGAGGGAGGTTTTGTGGCGCATTATGCGACCGCAGAACAGGTCTACGGACCACAAACTGGACATAGAGTGGGGTAGGATTTCCCAACTCTGGAGGGCCATTTCGCAACCCATTTTGCTGACCGCAGATGCATTATGTGGTCACATATGTAACCGCAGATTGTGTTTCGGAGCTTCATTTTTCTAGTTTTATAAACCCGACCGCACTGTTATAAAACAATGTTGAGGGTCATTTTAGAAGGTTCAAACTTACATTTTAGTGAGAGAAGAAGGTAGTTTAGAGAGAGGAGGAGTTCTAAGTCATTTGATCATCAATCTTTGCTCAAACCTTGAAGATTTCTCTAGGGTAACTCACAAGGTCATCAACCAAAAGTTAAGATTCTACACCCTAACCCTTAATTTCGAAATTTAACTAAAAAAGAGTAATTAGTAAAGTAATTCTTGGGTGTGGGAGTTGTTTATTTTGCTTACATGTACCATCTAGGGTAGTGGAGAGATTGTTGAGCTCTTTTGGGTGAACTTTGGGTAGTGGGGTGAAAGAATCCACCGTAGGAGGACCTTGAAACCATAATGCACGCCTAGTGTTTGGTAAAATGCTCAACTGAGCTGGAACTATGAACTCCTTCCTAATTTGTGTTCAATTTTTCTATATCCCTAAATAGATCTGTCACGACCCAAAACCAACCGTCGTGATGGCGCCCATCATAGAACTAGGCAAGCCAATTACTCAACTATTCCAACATAACCAAAATCTTTTAAAAAATTACTGAAGCAGTTAATATTTAAAGAAAAGTTTTGAAAAAAGAAACAAACACGCAACCCAATACAATCTCTCCGAAAAACATGGGTGTCACCGAGTATATGAGCATCTACAACGAAAGATAGTCCCATAAAATGTCTAAAGAGTAAAAAAAAACTAAAATATTAGTAAAGATAACGAAGGAGGGTCAAGGTCTGCGAACGTCATGCAGCTACCTCGCTTGTCTCCCTAGATCCTGACTCCACACTCAACAACCGCTGTGACCGGGAGCACCTGGATCTGCACACAAGGTGCAGGGTGTAGCGTGAGTATAACCAACTCAGTAAGTAACAAATCCAAACTTTGGAGTGAAAGTAGTGACGAACTCAACTAGCACAGTTCAATATAGAAATAACAATACAGAAACGTAGGAATGCTTTCAAGTTCAACAGATAAACTCAAAACAGTAAAATAGATCAAATCTTAATGATAAGAAGAATATAACTTCTCTACTTCTACATGCCCATGCACATGTTGTATGTGATGCACCATGTTGTCTATCCCATGTGCTCACACTCTCAATTACTCAATTACTCAGTATTGTATATGGCCAATCCGGCCAAGGAAGATCCATCTTGGAATATATAAATCGACTGACCGTCAGCCACGTACTACTGAGTAGGGCCAATCCAGCCCGTGGGGAAGATCCATCCCTAGATATATAATGCTTTGGACAAGATCCATGTCCAGGGAAGATCCATCCCTCAATATAATCAATCAACTGTGCTCACTGGGGGTGTGTGCAGACTCCGGAGAGCTCCTTCAGCCCAAGCACTATCATAAATCAGTATAACCACTGCGGCATGCAGCCCGATCCCATAAATGTCACTCATAGCCAGGCCCTCGGCCTCACTCAGTCATCAATCTCTCTAGTCTCTCTCACGGGTTCACCATGTCAATGAAACTTGCCCGAAAATAATGATATGATGCATCAATAAATAACAACAGAGATTGAGATATGGTGTGAAATGAATGAATATGACTGAGTACGAAATATCAGTGAAATCAGTAAGACAACAGCAAGAAATGGCCACTATGGGTTCCAACAATATCGGCATCTAGCCTAAACATGATACCGAGCAAGTTTCACAGCTTAATTACTTTATCACATGATGAAAGCACGGACATCAACAAGTTAAGTCCACTATACAGTTCCATGGAATCGACCAGGTCACAATTCTTATGGTGCACGCCTGCACGCCCGTCACTTGGCATGTGTGTCACCTCAACACCAATCATATAACACATATTTCGGGGTTTCGAACCCTCAGAGCCAAGATTAGAAGTGTTACTTACCTCAATCCAAGAAAAACTCTACTCCAACATGCCATTGCCCCGCAAATCAGACTCCAAATGCCTCAAATCTAGCCATAAACAGTACGATACAATCAATACGGGCTAAAGGAATCAATTCTACAAGGAATTACAAAATTATTACTCAAAAATCCAAAATCGTCTCAAAACCGCCACCGGGCCGACGTCTCGAAATCCAACAAAATCACCAAAAGCGGAAGCACATTTCAACCCCGAGTCTTACCATATCAAATTTACACAAATCCGATAACAAAATCTCATTCAAAACCTCAAAAATCTAGCCCAAGAACTCTTCTTCACTTTCCTCAATTTTCCACCCCAAATAACAAATTTAATGGTAGAATCAAAGGCATAATCATGGAAATTAACCAAAACTATATAAGAATCACTTACCCTAAACACCCACGTAAAAATTCCTCCAAAAGTGACCTTGTACCGAACTCCCAAATCAATTTTGTGATATAAACTCGAAACCCTCATTTTAGAATCTTTTATTCTGCCCATTTATGCCTTCATTGCGAACGTGACCATCTTCCCGCGTTCGCGAAGCACAAAATAGTCTACCCCTCTATTCTGCCTTATGTGAACACAGAGACATCCACGCGAATGCGAACTAATGCTTCCTCAACCCACGCGATCGCCGCCCTCTTCACGCGATCGCGAAGAACAAACGCGTGACCCCAGCTTCTGCCTCTTATACCCTACGCGAACGAGACCTTAGCCACGCGTTCGCGAATCACAGCATCCCACAACTACGCGATCGCATACTCCTTCTCGCGAATGCGTAGAACAAAGTCCTCCACTTTCCAGCTAAGCCTACGCGATCACGGACCTTCCCACGCGATCGCGTATAAAGAAACCAGATTAGTGCACTAGAAAATCTGCAACTGTAACGCCAAGTCCAAAATTGATCCATTAACCATCCGACATCACCCGAAGCCCCCGGGACCTCAACCAAACATACCATCAAGTCCCGAAATATAATACGAACTTAGTCGAACCTTCAAATCACCTCAAACAACATCAAAACACGAATCGCACATAGATTCAAGCCTAATGAACTTTGAATTTCCAAATCTCTACAACCGGCGCCTAAAACTATCAAATCACGTCTGATTGACCCCCAAATATTTCACACAAGTCCCAAATGACACCGCGGACTTTTTTCAATTTTCGGAATCAGAATCCGACCCCGGTATAAAAATGTCCACTCCTGGTCAAACTTCCCAAAAATTCAACTTTCGCCATTTCAAGCCTAATTCAACTACAGACCTCCAAATCACAGTCGGACACGCTCCTAAGTCCAAAATCACCTAATGGAGCTAACGAAACCATCAAAATTCAATTCCGAGGTTTTTTGCACATAATTCAACATCCGGTAAACTTTTCCAACTTAAGCTTTCTATTATGAGACAAAGCGTCTCAATTAATTCCAAAATCTCTCCGGACCCGAACCAACTAACCTGATAATTCATATAATAGCTATAAAGTACGAAAGGAGCAGTAAACGGGGGAGAGGGGCTACAACTCTCGAAATGACCGGCCAGGTCGTTACATCATCCCCCTCTTAAACAAATGTTCGTCCTCGAACGGGTCTAGAAACATACTTCGAGTCTCAAATAGGCATGGATATCTACTCTGCTCCCCCACTCAGTCTCCCAAGTAGCCTCCTCCACGGGCTGACCTCTCCACTACAGCTTCACCGAAGCTATATCCTTTGACCTCAACTTTCGAACCTGCCGATCCGAAATGGCCACCGCCTCCACATCATATGTCAAATCACCATCCAATTGAACCGTGCTGAAATCCAAAATGTGAGACGGATCGCCAACATACTTTTAGAGCATAGAAACATGTAATACTGGATGCACCCCCGACAAACTAGGTGGCAAGGCAAACTTGTATGCCACCTCCCCAATCCTCCGAAGCACCTCAAACGGCCCGATATACTAGGGGCTCAACTTGCCCTTCTTCCTGAACCTCATAACACCCTTCATGGGTGAAACTTTGAGCAGTGGCTTCTCCCCAACAATGAAAGCAACATCACGAACCTTCCTATCGGCATAACTCTTCTGTCTAGACTGCGCCGTGCAAAGCTGATCCTAAATCAATTTAACCTTATCCAAAGCATCCTGAACCAAGTCAGTACCCAACAGCCTAGCTTCCCCGGCTCAAACCAACCCACCGGAGATCTACACTGTCTCCCGTACAAAGCCTCATACGGAGCCATCTAAATGCTCGACCGGTAGTTGTTGTTGTAGGAAAACACCGCAAGTGGCAGGAACTGATCCCAAGAACCCCCAAAATCAATGACACAAGCGCGTAGCATGTCCTCCAATATCTGAATTGTGCGCTCGGACTGTCCGTCCGTCTGAGGGTGAAATGTTGTGCTCAACTCAACTTGGGTGCCCAACTCTCGCTGTACTGCTCATCAGAACTGTGATGTAAACTGCGTGCCTTGATCTGAAATGATGGACACTGGCACGCCGTGAAAGCTGACAATCTCTCATATGTAAATCTCAGCCAATCGCTCCGAAGATTAGGTAGCACCAACTGGAATGAAGTGCGCGGACTTGGTCAGCAAATCCACAATCACCCAAATAGCATTGAATTTCCTCAAAGTCCATGGGAGCCCAACTACGAAATCCATGGTGATCTGCTCCCACTTCCACTCAGGAATCTCTAACCTCTAGAGAAATCCACCCGGTCTCTGATGCTCATACTTCACCTGCTAACAGTTAAGGCACCAAGCTACAAACTCTACTATATCATTCTTCATTCTCCTCCACCAATAGTGCTGCCTCAAGTTCTGATACATCTTCGTGACACCCGGATGAATGGTATACCACGAATTGTGGGCCTCCTCAAAAATCAACTCACGTAGCTCATCCACATTGGGCACACAAATGCGATCCTGCATCCCCAATACCCCATCATACCCAATAGTCACATCTCTGGCATCAGCATGCTGAACCGTGTCCTTAAGGACAAGCAAATGGGGATCATCATACAGGGGCTCTATGATGCGATCATATAAGGAAGACCGAGAAACCATACAAGCTAGAACCTGGCTGGGCTTCGAAACATCCAATCTCACGAAGTGGTTGGCCAAAGCCTGAACATCAACTGCAAGAGGTCTCTCTCCCACCGGAATGAATGAAAGACTACCATACTCACCGCCTTTCTACTCAAGGCATCGGCCACCACATTGGCCTTCTTGGGATGATATAGAATTGTGATATCATAGTCCTTTAGCAGCTCCAACCATCTCCGCTGCCTCAAATTTAGATCCTTCTATTTGAATAAGTGTTGTAGGCTCCGATGATCCGTAAACACCTCACAAGACACACCGTAGAGATAATGCCTCCAAATCTTTAATGCATGAACGATGGCAGCTAACTCCAAATCATATACAGGGTAGTTCTTCTCATGAGGCTTCAACTGGCACAAAACATAAGCAATCACTCTACCCTCCTGCACCAAGACACACCTAATACCGATTCGAGAAGCATCACAATATACTGTATAAGAGCCTAAAGCTGAAGGCAAAACTAGAACTGGAGTTGTGGCCAAGGCAGTCTTGAGCTTCTAAAAGCTCTCCTCACACATCTGACCACCCGAAAGGGGCACCCTTTTGGGTCAATTTGGTAAAGGGCGATGCAATAGACGAGAAACCCGCCATGAAGCGACGATAATAACCGACCAAGCCAAGAAAGCTCCAAATCTCCGTAGCTAAGGACGGTCTGGGCCAACTCTGAACCGCCTCTATCTTCTTCGGATCCACCTAAATACCCTCACTGGACACCACGTTCCCCAACAATGCCACTGAGCTAAGACAAAACTCACACTTGGAGAACTTGGCTAAAGCTTCTCCTCTCTCAATCACTGCAACACAATCCTCAAATGTTGGCCATGCTCCTCCTAGGTACGAGAGTACACTAGGATATCATCAATGGACACTATAACAAACGAGTTGAGATAAGGCTGAAACACACAGTTCATTAGTTACATGAATGCTGCTGGGGTGTTGGTAAGCCCAAAAGACATCACAAGGAACTCATAATGACCATAACGGGTCCTGAATGTTGTCTTTAGAATATCCGAGTCCCGAATCTTCAACTGGTGATACCCAGAACTCAAAATCGATTTTGGAGAACACCCTCACTCCCTGAAGCTGGTCAAACAAATCATCAATATGCGGCAAACGATGCTTGTTCTTGATTATAACTTAGTTCAACTGCCTGTAATCAATGCATATCTTCATAGTACCATCCTTCTTCTTCACAAACAGAACTGGTGCACCCCAAGGTGACACGCTACGCGAATAAACCCCTTGTTAAGGAGTCCCTGAAGCTGCTCCTTCAATTCTTTCAACTCAGATAGTGCCATACGATACGGTGGGGTAGAAATGGGCTGAAAGCTAGCACCAAGTCAATACCGAAGTCAATGTCCCTGTCGGGCAGCATGCTCGGCAGATCTGCAGAAAACACATCCGAAAGCTCCCGCACTACTGGAGTAGAATCAATAGTGGCAGCATCAATACTAACATCCCTCACAAAGGCCAGATAAGATAAACAACCTTTCCCAATGATCCGTTGGGCCTTCAAATATGAAATCACTCTGATTGGAACATAGTCTAGAGAACCTCTCCACTCAATCCTCGGCAATCCCGGCATCGCCAACGTCACGGTCGTAGTGTGACAATCTAGAATAGCATGACAGGGGGATGATGGAAATGGCTCAGACATATTTAGTAAACTGTTCCTCCCTCCGAAAGGATGGGCTGGCTGTGATACACAGTATAAGGAACAAAGCAAGAGACTTAAGGAAAGCAAGCTAAATCATAGACACTCAGCAAAAGATCAACTCTGGTCTCCAATCCCCCAATAGTCACCAGACACGACCAATATACATGGTCCACAACAATAGTATCGCCCATGGGCTTAGAGACATGGAAAGATAAATCTAAGGACTCACGAAGCTTATCCAAATGATGAGCAAAATATGATGATACATATGAATAAGTGGAACCACGGTCAAATAATACAGAGGCATCCCTGTGGCAAACAGAGAAAATACATGTGATCACTGCACTGAAGCAACAGCATTTGGTCTGGCAGGAATAGCATAGAATGGGGCCTGACCGCAACCTGATCGGCCTCCCCTTCTAGGGCGACCTCTAGCTGACTGGGCCCCACCCCGAGCTAGCTTAGCGGGTGGTGAAGTAACGGGTGCTGAAGTCATAGGATGACTCCTCTATTGAGTTGGACCTCCCGTAAGGCGGGGACAATACCTCGTGATATGACCCATATCTCCATACTCGAAACAACCCCTCCCTACGAATGGTGGTGGGGACTGAAGGGAGCCCCGAGCACCAGAATACTCGTTAGAAGAACCTGGTGCCGATGAGCCCTGAACTGAAGGTGCATGGGATGAACTCTGAGGTGGAAGGGCACTGAGAGATGACTCACCCTGATGTGTACTGTATGAACCTGGCCGTATGATGCACCACGGTGAACTGGAGAAGCCGTCTAAGCATGCCTATAAGGACGACCCCTGCCGTGGTGGAACTGACCCCTAGAAGGAACACCACTAAAACCACTCGGTCCTCAAGGCCTCTTGGCCTCTCTCTCACCCTGCTCCTGACTGCGGACCATCTCTATCTGCCGAGCAATGTCGACTACCTCATCAAAAGTAACTCCAGATACCCTCTTCCGAGTCATAAGCAATCGCAGCTGATATGTGAGGCAATCAATGAACCTCCGGATCCTCTTCCTATCAGTGAGAACCATCCAAACTGCTTGACAAGCCAACTCAAAAAACCTCATCTCGTACTACGTCATAGACATGCCATCCTGACAAAGCTGCTCAAACTGTCTGCGTAGCTCCTCTCTGCAAGACTGCGGAATGAACTTCTCCAGAACTGGCATTGAAGATGTACCTGCTTTTCGGATATAGCTACCACTTGTCCTTAGTAGCATTAGATTTGTTATCTGTTATGTATATTCCAAACAGATGTTGTATTTATTATTATATCAGCTTTGTAAATTTATGTCTTAGTGGCTCATGTGTACTACAAATCCTTAGGATTTTGTATAGAAGTTCAGTTATTTTACCCATTGACTCTTATTAATCTCATTTGAGTTGTGTTGGATGTTATTTGTCTTACCTAGCAGGTTGATTAAGGTGCCATCATGACTAGATTGATTTTGGATCGTGACAAGTTAGTATCAGAGCTCTAGGTTCATAGGTTTTATGAGTCATGAGCAAGTGTCTAGTAGAGTCTTGCGGATCGCTATGATGACATCCATACCCATCTTCGAGAGGCTACACGACACGTAGGAAAACTTCCTATCTTTATTTCCTTATGATGTGCCGGAGAATTTTGGCACATTTTGATACTACTTGCTTAGATTTTAACTTGTTTTACGTGCAAATTCCCTCGGTACTTATGTAATTTTAGTGTTTTTGCGATATATGAAGTGTAAAGACCTTAGAGCATGGAAAAGAGCTCAAAAAGCCAACTAAAGACAAGAAAAGAGTAGAAAAGCATCGCAGAGGTGAATATGCGATCGCAAACATCATATGCGAGCCGCGTACATCACGTCAAAATCGCAAACCAAGACAAACTTCTGGGCAAACTTTCATGTCAAGAATGCGGTCGCATATGCGACCGCAAAACTAAGATGCGGGCCGTAGAAATGTTCATGGAGATCACATACACAAGCAGAGTTTTGGGTGAAGTTCAGAGTCAGAAGTGCGATCGCATATAATGCTAACCGCAGAATCAACCACAGATTAAGTATGAAGTCTACTGTACGAAGGAATTGCGATGCAAAATGCGGTCACATATCTCTAATGCGGACCGCATATCAGGAATGCTATGAAGGCAAAACCTAGGGGTGAAATCTGCGACAGACATGTAAGAATTGCGGACCACAATTCTATTATGCGACAGAAATGCGATCGCATTGTTGACTTCAGGGGTAAATTAGTCCGAATTTCACCTCGATTTTTAGGCCTCTATAAATAGGTCTAATAGGATTTTGTGGGGAGAATCTTGTCAGAATTTAGAGCAGAAAGTACAAGGCTTGAATTATTTGATTTCTTGGAAGCTTTTGGATCAATTATATTTTACTTTGTAAGCATTATGACAATTACTATTTTTTCAATTTCAGTTTTTAGCATGAGTAGCTAATTCTAAACACTAAGGTTGTGAACCCTAAATGGGTATGATGTTATTGGGTGCTTGATATTGAATATAGTTTCAATGGTTGATTGATATTTGTTTACTTCTTATTATTTAAACAATTGTTGGTGGTTGCAAACATTAACAAACGCCATTGAATTCCATCTTTGCTTGGGAAAGCGGGGTAGAATTTGGTAGAAGTAAATAACAAAGACTCAAGGCTTTAAACCTTGTTTAATAAAATCGCTTAGGAATAAGTGGGTTTTAATATGGCATAAGTTGATTGTTCTTAATCACAACTCTTTTGTATTTGAAAAAATCATAAAGAGGAAATATTATCCAATTATTGGAAAATATTGGGTATCCAATTAGACATCAATTGCATATCAAAAGATTCTTCCGTTGGAAATATATCATATTGACATCGATAGCATTATACTTCATAAAGGGGGACACAACCTTGGTTCCTTTAATCATGTTATTCATATTCATAATACTGCAATTAGTCTTTATATAAACTTCAATTCAATTCATATTTCTGTTATGATCACCTGATAGAATTACGACTGTAGTTGAGTACTACGCTAATCAAGTAAACGTTTCACGCCTATTCCCTGTGGGATTCGACCCCAAACTTGTTGGGTTATTATATTTGACACTGACCGCTTACATTGTTTATTAAGGTGTAATTTGAGCGTATCACCTTATCGTGTGGCATTGATTCAGCTCGAAGCGTATTTCTTTGAATTCCTTACACTCACTCGTACGTGATGTTGAGCACTCGATATCAACTATGTACTGACGGCCTGTGATATCATGGATGAGGTGTAAGATATGTTTTTTGTGTTGTGGAGATGGGCCATTCTAGAGTACTTGAGGTCAGGTTCAGACTGTAGCTTGGGCTCGGAGGTTTTGGTTGTGTAAATATGTGATTTTGGGCTCGTATGTATGGTAGTGTCTTTAGGAGTGGGATTAACGGCTCAGTGAGTTGTTGGATAGCTATATGATGAGTACCATGTGACCGAGGGTTGTGCTTAGTTAGTTTGGATATGACCAGAAGAATTTTTGCTACAAATGCTTGATGTTGTCTTGATGTGTTTTACGGTCTTGAGCTATGAGTGTGTTGAGGGGTCTTTCAGGTTATTCATGTGTGGGATGAAGTAATTTCATGTGCCTTGTTGACGAGTTCAGACTCGGGAGGATTAAGTGTATGCATAGTGGTTGTGACCATGATAGGGACATCGAGAGATGCTAGTTTAAGGCTGAGCAGATGGGTTATATCCTGCGGGATGTTCTAAGGTTGTGTGATCCCTGTGATGTTTTTGTGGAGATTTTTTCTTCTACCAGTGGGGTGTGTATGTGCTTCAATTTGAGTTTGGACCGATTGAAGAAGTTTGCACGACTGTCACCAGGATGGATGTGCGCTTAGCGGGTGATATGAGTTATTTTATGATTTGTACTACATGAGTTTGTGAAGGATTCAGTTGAATTACAGTATGATATCATTATTGGATATCATGTTCCGTGGTTTCGAGCCAAGTGTGGAAGTCTACTATCGACGATCAGATTGCATGGTTATGTGTTGTATTGGTTTCAGTCTGAGGCATATTTGAGGATCATTTATGACTTGCAGAGGTTGGTTTTAAAGATGATTTAAGCAAGGAAATTTCTGGATGCATGATGTATTACACTTTATGGATATATGAAAATCTTGGAGTGATTCGGGTTGGCTATTTGTGGTGGATCTAATGTTCTAAGAAAAGGGAATCACTCGGTTTCATTAAGGTGGGGTTAATTCTTTAGGGGCTGGTGTGCAAATGGAGCAAAAGTCGTTCGGCTCGTTTCGGTGGTGAATTGGAGATCAGAGCTGAGTGGATGACTCTCGAGGTAGTTATAATAAGTTCAAGATTCATATGTGGTATTTGAGGATTCCTCGAATTTGTAAAAGGCTAAGATTCGAGATTTGCGATGGATGGTGTCGGGGCTTGCGGTATTTTTGTATCATTATGGATTCCACATTTTAGTATCAGAGAGATTAAGGAAACAACTTTAAATTCACATAAGGTCTCTTCAGAGTGGGTATCTCGGATGTGGTATTTTTGAGTTCTTAAGAGGGAATATAGTGGCTTATGGGCTTTAAGGCGAAATGGTTTCATGCTAGGATCTCTTGTGGTGAGTTTTGGTTTGGACCGTGGTATACTAGCAAGGAAAAGTGTTAACTTGAGGGCAATTCAGAAAGAACTCGAAGGAATAGGACAGCTTGGTAGTAAGCTGGATCAGCATAATAGCAGAATGACTGGTTCTTTTGTTCCTTTTTTTGTGGCAAGGCTTTGCAGGTGTGATGTGGAAATGCTCCTGGGTTCAGCGATCTGTGCAACTTGGTTGAGTTAGAGGGATTCACTTCTGATGGCTTGGTTATGTGCAAATGTGCTCTGAAGAGATCTCAATGGTGTCGACCACGGCTTAAGATGGATATTTTCTATAGGCATGGGGAGTTTGTTATGCGTTATGATTTTCTCCTGGATGGGATCAAGTGGAAGGTTTCCGGCTGATTGAGTATGTATCTTGCTTGTGACTCATAGCCGATAATGGGATTCTAGTGCTTTCATATGATGGTTGATGGAGTCCGTGCGTCGTATGGAATTGAGATGTGCATGTACAAGTTTGTAATTTAGTTCGAAGGGAAGGTCATAAGCTTTAGAAGGCATAGACGGTTTCAGACGTTTAGAAGTATGCAGCACTATCTGGTATCACCTAAGAAGGGTGCGCAATTCAGAAGGCGCACTATGTTTTGACTTGTGGATGCTTGAATGGTATTACGGTAATCACTTGGTTGCTCGACTATTGATGTTCCAATTTTGCTATGCGCCACGGAAGAAATATGGAAGTATTTCTCGTGAGATGATTGTACATGAGAGATGTGTCAGTCACTTGGTTGGTCAAGTCGGGATCGGATATGGAGATTTTTGTATTCTTGTGATTTGGAGACACTAATTTGTGAAGATTCAGTTGAATTACAGTATGATATCATGACAACTGTGGAGTAAGGGTATTGTGGATTACCTGATATTATGTTCTATCTCTTCGATCCAAGTGGGCGAGTCTACTATCGACGATCAGATTGCATGGTTATGTGTTGTATTGGTTTTAGTCTAAGTCATATTTGAGGATCATTTATGACTTGCGGAGGTTGGTTTTGAGGATGATATAAGCAAGGAAATTTCTGAATGCATGATGTATTACATTTTATGGATATATGGAAATCTTGGAGTGATTCGGGTTTGCTATTTGTGGTGGATCTAATGTGCTAAGAAAAGGGAGTCCCTCGGTTGCATTAAGGTAGGGTTAATTCTTTGGGGGCTGGTGTGCTAATGGAGCAAAAGTCGTTTGCCTCGTTTCGGTGGTGCATTAGAGATCAGAGCAGAGTGGATGACTCTCGAGGTAGTTATAATGAGTTCAAGATTCATATGTGTTATTTGAGGATTCCTCGTATTTGTAAAAGGCTAAGATCTGAGATTTACGATGGATGGTGTCGGGGCTCGCGGTATTTCTGTATCATTGTGGATTCTACATTTCAATATTAGAGAGATTAAGGAAACAACGTTAAATTCACATAAGGTCTCTTCGGAGTGGGTATCTCGCATGCGGTACTTTTGAGTGCTTAAGAGGGAATATAATGGCGTATGAGCTTTAAGGCGATATGGTTTCATGCTAGGATATCTTGTGGTGAGTTTTGGTTTGGACCGTGGTGTACTAGCAAGGAGAAGTGTTAACTTTAGGGCAATTCGAAAAGAACTCGAAGGAATAGGACAGCTTGGTAGTAGGCTGGATCAGCATGAAAACAGAAATGACCAGTTCTTTTGTTCCTTTTGGTGTGGAAAGACTTTGCAGGTATGCTATGGAAATGCTCCTGGGTTGGTGATCTGTGTAACTTGGTTGAATTAGAGGGATTTAGTTTTGATGGCTTGGTTATGTGCAAATGGGTTTTGAAGAGTTCTCGATGGTGTCGACCACGGCTTGAGATGGATATTTTTTATCGGCATGGGGAGTTTGTTGCGCGTTACTGATATTCTCCTGGATGGGATCAAGTGGAAGGTTTCTTGCTGATTCAGTATGTATCTTGGTTGTGACTTGGAGTCGATAACGGGATTCTAGTGCTTTCATATGATGGTTGATAGAGTGGTGCGTCGTGTGGAAATTAGATGTGCGTGTACAAGTTTGTGGTTCAGTTCGAAGGGAAGGTCATGAGTTCTAGAAGGCATAGACGGTTTTAGACGTTTAGAAGTACGCGGCACTATCTGGTATCATCTAAGAAGGGTGCGCAATTCAGAAGGCGCACTATGTTTTGACTTACGGATGCTTGACTGGTATTACGGTAATCACCTGGTTGCTCGACTATTGATGTTCCAATTTGCTATGCGCCACGGAAGAAATATGGAAGTATTTCTCGTGAGATGATTGTGGATGAGAGATGTGTCAGTCATCTGGGTGAATATTACAGTTGGTAACAATGACAACTGTAGGTTACAGTTGGTAACAATGGCAACTGGTAACCAGAGCTGGGAAGATTTTTAAATGATTTCTTACTGATTTACTGTTTTCAAATAATGATTTACTGCTTCATTATGCATTGCCTTGTGCTTTACGTGTTTCCTTACTTTCAGTCATTATTTATATGTGCTACTCACTGAGTTGGAAGTACTCACATTACTCCCTCCACCATGTGTGCAGATTCAGGCGTTATTGATTCCGCTCCGAGGCTTTGACAATGACTGTCAGAGCGGTGATTCAGAGACTACGAGGTAGCTGTTGGCGTCCGCAGTCCCGTATCTCTTTTATTTGTTGTTTCCACTTTCTTCAAAAAATTGTGCCAGAGATATTGTAATAGTAATCTTGTTAGTAGGATTTCATTAGTTGCTCATGACTTTGTGACACCCCAGTTTCGGGCTGTTGCTGGGATGGTTCACTATGTTTTTTCGCAAATGACCGCTATTAAACTATGTTGTGTTGTTCTCTTGTTAAATTAACTGCTTAAAATGAGTTATGGTTCGAATCGGCTGGCCTTGTCTTCACGAGAGGTGCCATCACAATCGGGTTTGGGATTTGGGTCGTGACAAGCTTGGTATCACAGCCTAGGTTACATAGGTCTCACGAGTCATGAGCAGGTTTAGTAGAGTCTCGTGGATCGGTACGGAGACGTCTGTACTTATGTTCGAGAGGCTGCGGAACCTTTTTAGGAAAATTCCATATTCTTGAAATTCTTGTTGTGCAAACTTGTTGATCTGAGTACTAAAATTTCTGCTATCTTGTTCTCTCACAGATGGTGAGGCCGCGAACTACCGGACGAGGTGGACGACCACCAGTATCACCCACTGAGGCCACTAGAGGCCGTGGATGCGGTCGTGGTCGTGGTAGAGGCAGAACGGCGAGAGCAGCATCTGTTGATCCACCATCTGCCCCAGCTCAGGAGCAGGCTCCAGCAGCACCAGTTCAGGCACCAGCTGTGCCTATCGCTATTCCATGTCTTCAAGAGACCTTGGCTCAGATATTATCTACTTGCATTGGCCTAGCTCAGGCGATTTCAGCCACCACAGCCGCGGCTAATTCACAGGCCGGGGGAGGCAATCAGACTCCAGTTGCCCGCACGCCTGAACAGGTAGTGCAGGGACTTCAGATGCCGAGGGCACCTCCAGCCCAGCCAGTTGCACTAGCCCAGGAATTCATAGTACCAGCTATGCCAGATGATGAGCAGCGTCGTCTTGAGAGGTTTGGCAGACTCTAGCCTCCGTCTTTCAGTGGTGTTGAGGGCGAGGATGCCCAGGGTTTTCTTGACAAGTGTCAGCGAATGCTCCGGACAACCAGGATTCTTGAGTCTAGTGGTTTGGCATTCACCACCTTTTAGTTTACGGGAGCTGCCTTTAATTGGTGGGAGGCGTATGAGAGGCGTAGGCCGGTTGATGCAGCGCCCCTTACTTGGCAGCAATTCTCCACTCTTTTCTTGGAAAAGTATGTGTCGCAGTCCCGCAGAGCGGAGCTGCGCAGACAGTTTGAATGGCTGCGATAGGGAGATATGATTGTGTCACAATATGAGTCAAGATTTTCTGAGTTGGCTCGACATGCTGTCTGGATGGTACCGAGTGATCATGAAAGGATCAGGAGGTTTGTGGATGGCCTTAACTATCATCTCCGTATCCTCATGACCAGGGAGAGAGTATTGGGTGCTACCTTCGAGGAGAAGGTTGATATAGCTCACGAGGTTGAGACGATTCGCTGTCAGGAGCGAGAGGAGAGGGAGGCTAAGAGGCCTCGAGGATCAGGTAGTTACAGTGGTACTCCTTCGAGAGGCCAGTTTCAGTAAGGTAGAGGCCATTCCTTCAGGCCTGCTCAGCCAGCCCGTCCAGAATACCGTGGGGTATCTGCAGGTCGTGGTCATCATGGGTTGCAGCAGGGCCAGTCATCACTCAGTGCTCTTCCAGCTCATGCTCCGTCGGCCCAGGGTCCTCCTAGGCCATGTGCATCTGCTAGAGCACCAGGGAGTTGTTATGATTGTGGCGAGATGGGCCACATGTGGAGGCAATATCCTCATCGTGGTGCTAGACCGTTTCAGCAGAGGGGTCAGCCCTCGACTTCTGCTCCAGTTACCTTACCGCCCACCCAGCCAGCTAGGGGTGCAGGTCAGGCAGCCAGAGGTCGCCCCAGAGGGGGAGGTCGAGCAGGTGGTGGCCAGGCTCGATTTTATGCTATCCCAGGCAGGACAGATGCCAATGCTTCAGATGCCGTTATTACAGGTATTGTTTCAGTCTGCCACAAAGATGCCTCTGTATTATTTGATCCCGGTTCCACCTATTCATATGTGTCCTCATATTTTGCTCAATATTTGGGTATGCCCCGGGAGTTTCTTGCTTTACCTGTTTATGTGTCTACCCCAACGATACTGTTATTGTGGACCGTGTGTACCGGTCATGTATAGTGACTATTGGGGTTCTGGTGACCCGAGTGGACCTATTGCTACTAAGCATGGTAGATTTTGATGTCATTTTGGGCATGGATTGGCTATCTCCATGTCGTGCTATTTTAGACTGTCATGCTAAGACAGTTACTTTGGCTATGCCGGGTGTGCCGCGGATAGAGTGGCGTGGCGTGACTGATTATATTCCTAGTAGGGTGATATCATACTTGAAAGCCCAGCGTATGGTTGGGAAGGGTTGCCTTGCATACCTAGCGTTTGTGAGAGATGTTGGTGCTGAGACTCCCAGCATCGATTCTGTTCCAGTTGTGAGGGATTTTCTCGATGTATTTCTCGCAGACCTGTTGGGCATGCCACCGGACAGGGATATTGATTTTGGCATTGACCTGGTGCTGGGCACTCAGCCCATTTCTATTCAGCCCTATCGAATGGAACCAGCAGAGTTGAAAGAATTAAAGGAGCAACTTCAGGAACTCCTAGATAAGGGTTTCATTCGGCCTAGTGTGTTACCTTGGGGTGCACCGGTTCTATTTGTGAAAAAGAAGGATGGCACGATGAGAATGTGCATCGATTATAGGCAATTGAACAAGGTAACAATCAAGAACAAATATCCTTTGCCTCGCATCGATGATTTATTTGACCAGCTTCAGGGAGCACGAGTGTTCTCTAAGATTGATCTCCGTTCAGGATATCACCAGTTAAAGATCAGGGATACAAATATTCTTAATACTGCCTTCCGGACTAGATAGGGCCACTATGAGTTTCTTGTTATGTCTTTCGGGCTAATCAATGCCCCAGCAGCGTTCATGCAGTTAATGAACAATGTATTTCGACCTTATCTGGATTCGTTCGTGGTGGTATTCATTGATGATATTCTGGTGTACTCGCATAATCAGGAAGAGCACGCAGAACATTTGCGAGTTGTATTACAGAGATTGAGGGAGGAGAAGCTTTATGCAAAATTCTCAAAGTGCGAGTTTTGGCTCAATTCAGTGGCTTTCTTGGGACACGTGGTGTCCAGCGAGGGTATACAGGTTGATCCAAAGAAGATAGAGGCAGTCCAGAGTTGGCCTAGACCGTCCTCAGTCACAGAGATTTGTAGCTTTCTTGGGTTGGCAGGCTATTATCGCCGGTTTGTTCAGGGATTTTCATCCATCGCATCGCCCTTGACCAAATTGACTCAAAAGGGTGTTCCATTTGTGTGGTCGGACAAGTGCGCGGAAAGCTTTCAGAAACTCAAGACAGCCTTGAC